>VZTN01013230.1:219182-246361 GCA_013400515.1 Erpornis zantholeuca | reverse complement strand
AGCCCTGAAGGAGCCCGGGACCGGGACGGGACGCGGCGGAGCGGGAGGGCGCCGAGGCTGGGAGGGGACCCTGTCCCTCCGGCATCCCGGGTATTTTGGGCCTAATTCCGCTCCCTCCCGCCGGTGCCGAGCGGTTTTGGAGTCAAAAATGAAGCCTTAAATCCCGGGAAGTGCCCGAGCCCGCGGTGGGTGACAGTGGGATCGCTCGCTGCTCGCAGGCGGTGTCGGGGTCGCGTCCCCCGCAGTGCCACCGGCCCGGGACAGGCTCGGGTTCCGAGGCACCGGCACGCCCGCTGGTGGCTGTAAACACCGGCGGCGATAGCGGGGTCACAGCCCCCCTCTCTCCCACCCCCCCGTGTCACCTCTGCCACCAGCGGGGTCCCCGCTCCCTCCGTCCCGCTCGCGGCACGGACTGACAGTCGTTTGTCCTTTTAGAATAGGAAAAGTGGGAAATCAGAAGCGAGTGGTCGGAGTGCTGCTGGGCTCCTGGCAGAAGAAGATCCTGGATGTGTCCAACAGTTTTGCAGGTGAGTTCGGGTGTCCCGCCCTTCTCCAAACCCACTGAATTATTTAGTGCGTGGGTTGTGTTGGGGTTTTGGAAGACACCTTGATCCATCTATGTACTCCCTATCCAACAACAAATGCAAACTGCTGTCAACACCCTTAAGTAAAGCTCACTGTCCTTTAGCAGCCAAAAATACCCAAACCCAGAGCATTTCGATAAACATTTTAATTTGGGGAGTTGGATTCTCAAATGCTGGTGTTTTGTTTTATTCCCAGTACCTTTTGACGAGGATGACAAGGATGATACTGTGTGGTTCCTGGACCATGACTATCTGGAGAACATGTATGGGATGTTTAAGAAGGTCAATGGTGAGTTGAGATCTTCTGACAGTCAGGGATAGGCTCCCAAAAACTTTCAGGGCTGTAGAAAAGGGAGTTCATATTAATCACAGAACCCTTAAGGTTGGGAAAGACCTCTAAGATCATCGAGTCCAGCCATCAGCCAGCACCAGCACTGATGTGTGTTCTCCACTGACCATCTGAGTCACAGTTTGAACACTTCAGGGATGGGACTTGCACCTCGAGATTCCAGGTGCAGGCTGTCGGACCCTGAGAGTGACACAATTAACAGAAGCTGTTAAATACCCAGTGAAGGGGGCAGCAGGGAGGTTGTGGGTCAGTAACAGTGATGAGTGAGCGTGGTCACAGCTCAAACCATGGCCTTGTCATCCATTTCCCTCTCCTCCACATGGATCAGACTCTCACCCTTGTTCTGCCTACCCAGTCTCTGCCCATGTTTCTCTGCTGGGGCCTCCCCACAGTTCTGATTCCATATCCTTTCTGCTTTTGCTCAGCCAGAGAAAGAATTGTGGGGTGGTACCACACGGGCCCAAAGCTGCACAAGAATGACATCGCCATCAACGAATTGATGAAGAGATACTGCCCCAACTCCGTAAGTGGGGCCACCTTTGGCCTTTGGAGTTGTTCTTCTCTCTCTTTCCCTAAAAGGAGCATCTGGGAAGCCTTGTCCCCCACCTCTTTTGCTGGTGACACAGCATGGTGGAACTGGGATCCATGAGGAACTGGGATCAGGAGTTTTTTGAATCATTGTCTCAGTGCCTATGGTTACCCCTCTGAGCAGCCTCATGCTGGTGCTGAGGAGGGAAGAGCTGGCTTGGGTATTTTTTCCTACTCTTTGACCAAAATCCAGTTCTCTGCATGTTTTCTTTCTCCCCAAGGTGCTGGTGATCATTGACGTGAAGCCGAAGGACCTGGGGCTGCCCACAGAAGCCTACATCTCAGTGGAGGAGGTCCACGATGTGAGTGTTGCCTGTGTGAAGTGTCACAGTCACAGCTGGGAGCACTTGGGGGCTGTCACTTGTGGGTGGCACCGGGTGTGGGTGCTCCTAGGCCCAGGCATGGCAGTCATTGTGGGTCTGCCCTGAGAAACTGACTCCCCGCTGAGCCCCATGCAGACAAACAACACCCAGCAGTGAGACACTGCAATTGTTGCATTTAAATTAATTCTGGATGCGTATAAAATATTGGATCTTTTTTCTTCTCTGAGGCCTTCACTGCAGAGCAGAAGCTGCTCTCCCAAAATGCAACAAGGCTGGATCGGGGAAGAGAGAAATCATTGTGTTATTTTGTGAGAATTTCCATTGCTCCCCCTTGGGCACAGACCAGCAAAATGCAGAAATGGGAAGTGACCCAAAGCAGGAGAGACTGCTGGGGCAGTCGGTGACACTGATTAAATCAAGGACATCCCAGTTCCTCTCAGATCCTGTGTAGGGCTGCTTTCCTGGTTCCATCAGTGCCATCCCTCGTGCCCTGGCTGAACTCCCCCGTTTGTGTGTCCCTTTAGGATGGCACCCCGACCTCCAAGACCTTTGAGCACGTGACAAGCGAGATCGGCGCGGAGGAGGCTGAGGAAGTGGGTGTGGAGCATCTGCTGAGGTGAGGGGCACCTGCCCTGGGCCCTGCCCACACCACTGCCCGAGGAGTGCATGGCAGAAATCCTGGGAGCACTGGATCATCCCTCAGCCCTGCTCACACAGCTCTAGGCTGGGAAGGTCCCAGGGGACGGTGCCCAGCAGGTGAGGTGCTGATCCCCAATTTCTCTGTGTTTCAGGGACATCAAGGACACCACGGTGGGCACTCTGTCCCAGCGGATCACAAACCAGGTCCATGGCTTGAAGGGACTGAACTCCAAGCTTCTGGACATCAGGAGCTACCTAGAGAAAGTGGCCCTGGGCAAACTCCCCATCAACCACCAGATCATCTACCACCTCCAGGACGTCTTCAACCTGCTCCCAGATGTGAACCTGCAGGAGTTTGTCAAGGCCTTTTACCTGAAGACCAATGACCAGATGGTGGTGGTGTACCTGGCCTCGCTCATCCGCTCTGTCGTGGCCCTGCACAACCTCATCAACAACAAGATTGCCAACAGGGACGCGGAGAAGAAGGAAGGACAGGAAAAAGAAGAAAGTAAAAAGGAGAGGAAAGATGAGAAGGAGAAGGATAAGGAGAAGAGTGATGGTAAGAAAGAGGAGAAAAAGGAGAAAAAGTAAAAGGTGTAGTTTTTTTATTTGTAAATTAAAAATCTTGTAAACTAAATCCCTGGTGCTGGGGTCTTGTATGTCGTCCCCAGCACTCTGCTCCTCATCACCCAGGCAGGGCTGGGGGGAGCCATGTGGAGGCTTTTGATTTGATTTTACTTTTATACAGCGCTTTTCCTTCCCCCAGTGTGTCTTTGGGTGTGTTGAGGCCTCGACTCACACACATTCTGCTCTCAGTGAGCATATTCCCATTTTCCAGGGCTAATCCATTGCCATCAGCCAGTTTTGTGCAGCAGAGCCATCCCTGTTTAACTGGCCCTGTGCCCTGGCCCCTGGGGGTGTGGCACAGCTGGGATGTTGTCACTGCTGTCACAGCTCTGTGCCCTGGGGACAGTGCTGGTGGCCCTGTCATCCCTGGCTGAGGCCAAGCAGCTCTTGGGGCTGCAGGAGGCTGTGAGCCCGGGCAGGCATTGGGACCATCACTGCTGACACAGAACAGGCAGGGACCAAATCCACAGGATTCGTGATCCCAGAGCTGAGCTCCAGCTGCCATCGTGGCCCTGGAGCCTGAGCACTGCCCCCACCCTGGGAGACACACAGGGGCCCAGGGGAAACACTGACCCAGGACAGGCACACCCCTGGGATACACAGGGATCCAGGACACACACACACACAGACAGACAGAGGGATCCAGGACACGCACAGGGATCCAGGACTCACACACACACACAGAGACAGAGGGATCCAGGACACGCACAGGGATCCAGGACTCACACACACACACAGAGACAGAGGGATCCAGGACACGCACAGGGATCCAGGACTCACACACACACACAGAGACAGAGGGATCCAGGACACGCACAGGGATCCAGGACTCACACACACACACAGAGACAGAGGGATCCAGGACACGCACAGGGATCCAGGACTCACACACACACACAGAGACAGAGGGATCCAGGACACGCACAGGGATCCATCACCTAGGCACACCTCGGCAGCTGCTTTGTCGTTTATTGCACACGAAGCCGCGCGGGGCAGGCGGGGCCGTGCGGGCCCGGCCGGTTCCCAGCCTGGAGCTGTTGCAGGGCCCCCGGACACGCCGGGTCTGGCGCCCGCACGCACAGGGAGGGGCACAAGTGACATCCAGGTGATCTTGCCCTCTTGGCAGCCCGGCCGGCAGCAGAGGGAACACAGGGGTGTGGTGGAACCCAGGATCCGAGCGAAGGCCGGCAGGGCCCCGGCAGCGCCCAGAGCCCCCGGGGCTGCTGTGGAGCACCAGCTCCAAGCAGAAACCACATCACTTAAATACAACTGCCCTGGGGCCGCGGGTTACAAATCAGGACGTGCCACTGACACGCTCAGCCAGGCTCTGGCTCCAGTGGCTGCGGGTCTGGCCGGGGAAAGGGTTGTCCTGGCGCTTGGACGGTGCACGAGAGCCCCTCAGAAGCATCATCTTGGGGATCCCTGTCGTTGCTGGGTGCAGGATGGGGCCCAGAAGTCAGTCTGAGAGCTATTTTCCCCCTCACCTGCCCCTTCCAAAACGCCATCAAAAGGCAGAAAACAGGAGGGGGAAGAGCCTCTATCCAACACAGGTAACTGTGTCAGAGAGGGGGACCAAGAAGGCCCAGTGCCCCCTGTGCTGCCCTCCAGCCCCTCCGCACCAGCCCTCACGAGACAAGCCCTTGTATCCTCTCCATCACACCTCGCATTTCCTTAGGGAGGGAAGCACAGCCCCATTCCCCCAGAGCCGTGTCAGTGCAGACTTCGCTCAGGAACAAGAGCCACAGTGTCCACAGGGGCCTGCGCACATCCCGGGGAGGGCTCGGCCCCGGGCACCGGCCGGCAGTGCTCTGGGAATGCCCCACAGCTCCATCACTCCTGTCCAAACCCTTCTGTCTCCTCAATGGCGTAAAGCAGCTTCTCCTTCAGCTGTTCGTAGCTCTTGTAGGGAGGGAGATCCAAGCGGTTGAAGCTGAGGAGAGAGCAGAGGCTGGGACACAGTCCAGGAGCAGCAGTCCCATCCCATGGGAGGGAGGGCTCCGTGCAGCCCCCCAGAGCTCCCCCCGTCCCCAGCCACGCTGAGGGGCAGTGACTTACCATGTGTGACTCCGTGGCAGCCACGTCTCTTTGCCAACTTTATCAATGCAGAATTTCTGGGGCCCGTTGCTGCCTGTTAATGATGAGCACAGCAAAGCTCATTACTCGACCAGGAGCTGAAACAGAAACCCCTCCCACACACACTGAGATCCACCGTCATGGGCCTACAATCCCAGGGACACACAGGGCCTAAATCCATGGCAGCAATCCTTGCCTGTTTGCAGAGAGGATGTTCAAAAAACAAAGAAGAAAGCAAAATGCAAATTCACAGCACTGAGGGGCAAGAGCACCATCTCTGAACATGATGGTTCCATAGCCAGTGCTAAAACTTATTGATCTCTAAACCCTCAGGATTGTGTGAGTCCATCCAAGAGTTTTAAAGGACCTGGCACAGGAAGTCTGAGTCACTGAGGTGGCTTTTTAACAGATTGGGAATGCTGGAGAGGTTCCAGGGGGTGGAAAAAGCTAATATGCCAGCAAGAACAACTGAGGGGGTTAAGCAAGCTGGTTGGCTTGACACGTATGCCAAGAGAGTCAGGGAAAGGCTGGTACAGGCCCCAAAAAGCAGCAAATTAAAGGATGAGTGGAACCACACTGTGGTTTTCTGAAAAAGAGGCTTTGTCGCACAAGAATCGAAATTCAGTCAGAAATCCAATCTCATTCAGATTGCCATCACAAACCAGCCCGACAAAGTTAACCCTGGCAGGGCAGCCACGGCAAAAGAACGTGTCTGCAAATGGCACAACACCAGATGGGACTGCTGTGGTCAGACCTCGCAGCTGCTTTCAGCTGCTCTCCTGCTCACGTGCTGCATGTGCTGTGTGGGGACAGGAAGGTGCCACCCCCCCTGGCCCCCCAGGACACACCGATGAGCTCGGCAAAGCCCCCGACGGGCAGGCGGCAGGTCCCCGTCACGAACTGCAGCAGCCGGATCCTCTTCTCATTGTCCATCTCCTTAACCACCTGCAGCAGGAACGCAGAGCTGAGTGGGATCCTGGTCCCACCCCGCGGGATGGCTCCTGCCAGGGCACCCCGTGCCCCCAGCTGGGCTCACACTGACCTGCCAGAACCACTGGATCTGTTTGCTGTTCTTGGTGTAGTGCCTGTAGATGGTGTTTTTCTGCCAGTCGTTCATGTCGATCTCCTGCATCCCGCACAGCATCAGCTGGGGACAGGGGACACTCAGCAGGGGACAGATGGGGCCCTGTGCCCACACTCCCAGCACCAATTCCTCCAGTGCTGGCCTTCAGCTGGCCCAGGCACCAGCACTCAGGCGTCTGGGACAAATTCCTCCCATCCAACGAGATGTTCCCATGCCAACGGACCCAAGGAGCCACCCGCAGACCCAACACCCAGGGCTGTACCCTCATCAGCAGAGCCAATGGGCACAGAGCATGAGCAGGGTCACCACGTGCCACTTTACAGCCACGTGCCCACCCCAGGTGCCAGCTCACCTCCAGCTCCTTCTCGTCAAAGTAGCGCAGCCACTCGAGCGGCACCACCTCGTTGAAGCCGTCCAGGAACGCCTTGGTCTGTTCCTCCACGCCCCGTGTGAACCTCCAGTCTGTCAGCAGCCTGGGGAGGCAGACGGGGTTGGCACAGAGCCAGCACCGCTGGCCCAGCACAGGGAAACCCCAGCATCCTTCCCACCAGCAGGGAGAGCCCCAAGAATGTGGGAAAGGGGAGAAGGGCTCCCTCAAAGCACCACGGCTCCCCTCAGTTCCCACTGGGGGATTTCTGTCTCTGCCCCCAAACCCACCAGCAGCATTCCGTCCCAAGCACAGCGCAGTGGCCTTAAGAGCTCCAGGGGTACAAAGCATGTCCCCTGGCTGGAGCTGAGCTGGCCCTGGCAGCCCCCAAGCAGCCAGGGGAAGAGCCATGGGATGGGAGAGCAGCCTCAGCCTCTCTCCCCTCTCCTTTTTCCTGAAAGTACTGGCAACTGCCCAGCCCGCAGCAATCCAGACTGCAGCAGAGCTCGGCCGGCTGCGCCAGCCCAGGCTTGTCACAGGCCACGTAGCCCAGGGAAGCGGCCACGTCCCAAACCCCAAGGTCCCAGCCCTGTAGCCGCTTGGGGTGGGTGCCTGACGGGACCCTTGGGATGGCCACTCACATGATGTACTCCTCCTTGTTCTCCTCTGTCACACGGATGCTCTCACCACCCTCCTTCAGCTCGTGGGTGGTCACCTTGCCCAGAATCTCCATGTCCTGGATGAAGTACAGCTCCAGCCCACACTCCTCCAGGCTGTTCTCCCTGTGGGGGACACCAGGATGGGACTCCTGATGGAGGCACCCGGCAGCAGTGAGGGGCCATGGGGAGAGCTGTGCCCACCCCAGCACGACCGGAGGAGCGTGGGGCACTCACTTGGTCCAGACGATGGAGTTGTAAAACTCTGGGTCGATGGACTCCAGGTCCTTCAGCGTCGGGCGCTTGTTCAGCATCCGTTTGTAGAAGGGCAGCGTGAAGCCGGTATCGATGAACTTCCCGTGGTACAGAGCCTGTGGTGGGGAGGGGACACTGGCTCACAGGGGACCCTGGGACACAGCCAGGGGAGAGACAACGCTCCACCCTGGGGCACCGATGGGGCAGAAGGGAGCCATCGCCAGGCTCCTGAGCTGTGGCACTCACTCCTGGCTGGCACACATGGTGGGGAAGGGTGGGCTGCCCCAACTGCACTGCCCAGGGCGGGTGGGCTACAGCCCCATTCCCTCCCCACCAAAAATTCCACTGTGTCTCCCTCTCCTTTCACAGCTCTATTAAGAGCACTTGTTTAAACAGAGCTGTGCTGTGGCTTCCCTGAATCCCTGGCTTCCAGGAGCCCCGAGGCAAAGGCAGCCAAAAATAATGCAGACGCTTGTCTAGAACGGCCCAGCGGTGAGTAATAGTCTGGGGTTTTATTGGTATCCTGCGAGGCGGGGCAGGGCAGGGCAGGACAGCAGGGCCAGAGCCACCTCTGCACACACCCCACACGGCTGCGGGCCAGAGACCCTTCCCTGGGCCTGGGGAGCCCCGGCAGCCCCCCCGGCAGCTCGGGGCACATTGGCCTTGAGGAATCCGAGACAAACGGGAGGAGCTGCTCTGGAGCTTGGGCAGCTGGAAAATCTCACACTGCTGGGACTAAAAATAGTCCCTGGAGCTGCAGACCCGACAGCACCTGGGGTGACAGCCAAAGACCTGGAGCCATCCATCCCCACCACAACTCCTGGGAAATCAGGTCTCCTCTGGCCCCACATCCATTCCCTGGATTTAAAATGCATCACCCCACAGCACCCCCTTGAAGGCCCATCTCCCACGGACCCACACGTGCAAGAAGGAGCTCACGGAGGGCAGCAGTGCCGAGCCCAGCACAGCTGTGGCACACGGAGCTGCCCCTCACCCTGCAGAGCACCGTCCCCTGGTGCCACCCCCCAGGCTCTCACCATGGCGATGAAGCGGCCGATGAAGCGGAAGTAGGTGAGGTGGTCGGGGTTGATGGAGGAGGCAGGGTTGATCTGCAGGCAGTAGTTGTTCTTGCCCGCGTACTCGAAGAGGCAGTACATGGGGTTGAGCACCTCGTGGGACAGGAGGAAGAACCACTCCCTGGGATGAGACAAGGGGAACGCGGTGACGAGCAGCTCAGGGAGAGGACAGGGTGTGTCCCTGCACCAACCGGGTGCCCACCTCCGTAGGGTGCCAGGCAGGTGTTGGGCACTGGTGTGACTGGGTGAGGCTGTGCCTCTCCCGCGGGTGCTGTGAGGGGTTTGTGAAGTGTTTCACAAACCAGCTTGCTGCAGGCCCCGCTCAGAGCATCAGGACCCCCGTCAGGTGCCACACACTGAGTCCCAGCTGGGCTGTCCCGCACACACACACCCCAGTGCACCCAGTCCCTGCACACACGCTGCCCCACGCCAGGCTCGGGACAGCACCATCCTGCCTTTGCTCCCCCAGCCGTGCAGGCAGACAGGAATCCTCGGACGTGGAGGCAGCCCCGGCATCCCGTCCGTGGTTCTACCCTGTGGTAGAACAGCATGACGTAACCTACCATAGGGTAAAACCACTGGCAGGACACGGAGAGAGGTGGAGCAGGAGCAGGAGCTGGGGTAGCAGCCCCACGAGGGGCAGCAGGTGAGCGTGGGGTGGCAGCGGGCGTGTCCCAGACGAGCCAGAGGCGGCTCATGGGCACACAGGACCCCCTCAAGCCAAGCCACAGCCCATGCCCTGTGGTATCATCCTGGGGCAGCAGCAGGGCTGCAGCAACCACATCACACCCTGTCTGCCCTGGCACACACTGACTGGGAACACCAGGGCCTGTTGGCTGCAGGGAGATGAGGCCACTCAGCCCAACACCCCCACAGCTGGGGGGAGCAGGGACAGCAGCTGTGCTCTCACTGCCAAGGACAGGCCAGTGCGATGCTTTTAGGGCGTTCCACCACTCCTAAAATCCAGTTTCCCATCTGAACACCCCTGGACTCCTCTGCTCGAGGACTGGGAGCCCTGAGAGCAGCTGCCTCGTGCCTGCGCTGCCCACGGGACACAGGGCACAGGCAGGGCACGGCCTGGCACGCCGTGCTCACCTGGCGATGCCGCCGTAGTCCAGGCCCTCCTCCCCGCGCATGATGATGTACAGCCGGCGCCGCAGGTCGTACGGCTTCATGTTCATGATCTGGGGACAAGCAGGGAAGTGTCACCATGGCCAGGGCCAGCCAGCTCTGCTCCTGAGTGCCAGCTCCACCCCTGCCCGGCTCCGTGGCCCCGGCACCTCCGTACCTGCTGGAAGGAGTCCTCGAAGAGCGTCTGCCGGGACACGCTGATCTTCACGTGGCTGGGCAGAGCATTCGACTGCAGGCAGGGCAGAGGCACGGGGCTGTGTGAGGCTGGCACGGCCCTCCTCACCCACACCTGCCCCTGGGGCTCAGAGCACCCACGCAGCCACCCACAGCCGCTCTACTCACGTGGCAGAGGAAGCGGAACTGGTGGTACTTCCAGCGAAAGCTCCGGTCGTACGCGCCCGGGGAGCCGCCATGCTTGCTCCTGCCAAAGCAGCAGGGCCTCGGTCACACCCTCAGCCCCGAGCAGTGCCCGTCGCCAGCCAAGGGGGACAAGGGTCACTGGGCTGCAGCCCCCCTCTGTCAGAGCCCATGCGAGCCCCCAGACCCACTGCTCAGGGCTTACCCAGACTCGAAGCCCGGGCGCGGGTCCTTGAAGGTGGTGGTGCGGGTGTTGTGGTCCACGAAGTACCGCACGCTCTCGTTCGTGTACTTCATCTCCCAGCCTGGCGGCAGCGGTGGCTCCTGGATCATCCTGCTGGCAAGGAAGGGCTCACCAGATGGGCCCCTGGGGCAGTCCCTCCCTGAACTACAGCTCCATGCCAAGGAAAAGCAAGGATCCGTCCCTTGGGACTGGCAAGCGACTGCCCGCACCCCAAGAAAGGAGCCCTGCCTGGGCAGCGCTCCGGCCACAGCCACGGCACTGTCACAGCTTCACTCGCCATCTCTGGGATCCGTGGCCTCAGTGCAGGTTGGCAACAGGTCCTGAGCCAGGACAGGTCCCTGGAGAACAGCACCTTCCCAAACCCTGCTCCCCCCACGGCCGCCTACCCCTGCGTGCGAGGGTCTTCCCACTGCGTGGTCCGGGTGTTGTGGTTCACGTAATACACTCGCCCGTTGTCCTGTCTCTTCTCTAAGAGAAAAGGGAGAGGAAGCGTTAGCTGGAGTCCTGGGAACAGCCCTCCCCTTCCCAGCTCACAGTAAGTTGGTCAGCTCCCCCATTCCACCTCCCTGGCTCATTTGGAGAGGACAGGACAAACCCCACATTCCTTCCACGTGCCCGAGCTGCCTCAGCCCAGCAGTGCCAGTGTGCGGGAGGTGCCAGGGCAAGGCCAGCACTGCCAGTGCGCTGCCCGGCCGGCACAGGGGCCACGGGCAGTCACGCACACTGGTGGCACACACCCCCTTCCTGGGACACGCAGCACATGGATCCAGGGGTGCTTTCCCAAACTCCCTGCCTGGCCTTGCTCCAGGGCACACATGTGTGAGCACACAGCCCCTTCCTGCGCTGCACACAGGCACAAAGCAGCCCCACCACACACAGCAGCCACCCCTACATACACCCCTGCCTCCCTGGCACTGTGTGCCCTGCACCTCCTCCTCCATGTGCTGCATCACTCCCACATGCTCAGCCCTGCACCACACAGGGGGGACACTTTGTCACCTCCCTGTCACCCTTCTTGCCACTGCCAGCCCCTAGCTCCATCTCACTCCTGAACTGTGGGCAGCAGCCCCCAAATGATGCCCAAGACTGCATCCGCCCCAGGGATCCCATCCATCCCAGGGACTCCCACCCCAGGGTGCTCAGCCCCACGCAGAGCTGTGCCTCCCCAGCCTGCCCAGCTGGCACTGGGGATGGGTCCCTTCTCCTTGCTGATGGGAGGTGGGATACCCAGCAAGGGCTCCACTACTGCCCCCATCAAGACACTGCCCCTGTGGACTCGCTGAGCAGCCCAGGCCCCTCTGTCTTGCTCCAAGCTTCCATGATTTTAACCCCTCTCCTGCTCTCCCTGGCACAACACAGCCCAGCTGCCCCCATAAGCATCCCAGCCTGCCCTCTCCAGGGATGCTCTGCCATGGAGGGGATCTCCCTATCCTGGGGGCAACACAGGGACTTTTCAAAATGTCCTGACACACAATGCCTGGGCCATGTGGGGACGACCAGCCCTGCTCCTGCCAGCTCCCAGCCCTGCTACAGACCCAGGCAGAGCATCCTGGAGGCAGCACAGCAGCGGGAGGGATCCCTGCTCGCCAGAGGAGGGGTCTGGGGACAAGCAAGGACTTGGACCCCAACATCTTCCCCCATCCAAAGAACAATCACAAGCACTTCTGCATTCAGCAGTTGAGAGAGGCTGGGAACTCCTCCGGGAAAAGGGGAAAAAAGGCGGAAAAAGCTGAATTTCACGTCAGAGATGGTGCCAGTCACAGGCAGACTCAGCCCCACGTGCAGCCGAGCACAGGGAGCGCTGGCTCCACGGCCACCCTTCCCAGCACGGTGCTCCCCGCGGGATGGGCAGGGTGCTGCTGCCGGTGACAGGAGTGTCCCCTGGGGGCCGCGCAGGAGCAGGTGAGGCAGCGCAGTACTTACCCCAGCCAGGAGGAAGGGGCCCCAGAGGATCATTGTCGGACGGGGCTCCGGAGGACTAGAGACAACAGAGAGAGCAAAAACACGAGATAAACCCCAGAGCCGGGATGGCTGGGAGGAGCAGAACATAGAGGTGAGCCGGCCAGCCCCGCTTCCACTCGCCTCTCCTTGGCCCACAGCTCCCAGGGAACTAAAAAAACCTTGCACACTCAAGGGGGGGTTAAAAAAAGAAANCGGCTGCTCGGCTGCGCCGGCGTCCCCTCCACATACACCTCCAGCCTCCTCCAAGAACCACACACAAGAGGGGAAAAAATATCGCAGGCCTTTCCAATGAAATCATTCCCACAAGCGCTGTCCACGCCCCGCGCTTCCTGGCGGGATGGCGGCCCCCTCCTCCCGGGCAGGGCCGGCTGCGGGATGCGCTGCACTGAGCCCGCATTCAGCCCGCACTGAGCACACGGGAGCCCCGGCCCCCGCCCCCGCCGCACCGCACAAAGCCCCTTTCTCCTGGGCCGGCGCTGGCCCAGCACGGGGGGCACACCGCTGTCCTGTCCCGGTGGGTGCAAACCCCCGCCCCAGCCCCGCTGGGCTCCCTGGGCACGGAGGGTCCCTGGGGCCGAGGAGAGACGGGACCTGGAGGTGCTTTTAATGGTTCAGTAAGAAACACACCGTTAGCCAAAAGGTGAAAGCCCAGCTGCTGGAAGGAGCTGCGTCCCAGCCCGCCGTGCCAGGAGAGTCAGCCTGGGCCCAGGGAATGCCACCCGCAGCCAGACCCGGCCCTCCTGCCTGGAACCAGGGGCAGCCCCGGCCCGCGGAGTGCCAGGCCCCCCACTCCCAGAGAGGCACCCAAACCAGGATGGGTGCAGCTCACGGCAGCCCAGCACCCCGGGGATGGCCTGGCACAGTCTGTGCCCCTCCGAACTTCATCTCTTGTACCCACCCCCCGTGCCAGGACCGGCATGGCCAGCACAGCTCGGACCTGGGCAGTGTCTGCTCCCTCCCCGCCGGGACAGGCTGCCCAGACACCCAGCAGAGTCGCGTCCAGAGGTACCACCCCACTGGCACCTAAAAACAGCTAATTAAAGTTACCGGGGCAGGGCTCTAGGCTGCTCCTGCAGCTCCCCACAGCTCCTGGGAACAACCTGGCCCCCGTGCCAGAGACCCTTCACACAAGGGATGCAGCATAGGGGCGTCTGCTGGGACAGTGCTCCCTGACTTCACCCGAGCCCCCCAAACTGTGCCTTTCCCAGGCTCTGCCCCGCTGCTCCTCACCCCCCGTTCTGTCCCCTCCAGCAAGGAGGGCAGAGGGATGCTGGAGGTGGCAGCAAGTCAAGCAGAAAGCCCCTGAGGGCCAGGAGGCAGAGCAGGAGCCATCACCACTGGCAGCAGAGCTCGAAACAAAAAGTACAATCGTTTCATCAGGCTAAATTTGGAGCTCGAGTCCCTCCCTCGGCAGAGCGCGGCCAGGGCGAGTCGCACGGTGCTGGCACGGCTCCAGGGCTGGCGCTGGCGGGGAGTGAGGGACGGGCCCGGAGCCCCGCTGGGAGCCCCCTCCCAGGGGAGCCCCTCCCAGTGCCCTTCCACTGGGCTCTGGCGAACCGAGCGTGGGGCAGCGCAGGCAGGGCCAGCGCGGGCCTGGGGGTCCAGCTCCCCTGTGAGGCTTGGAAAGGTTGGAAAGACATCCAGGGAGGGACAAGCCAGGGGGAGGAGAAGGGCTGAGCTGCTCCCGCAACCCCGGGAGCGGCCCCGGTTGTGTCCCACACAGAATGGACTTTGCACTGCCTACGCCCCCGCCCAGAGAGCAGCCAAGCTCCTCGATGCAGCCCTGAGCTCACTCCAGTCCCAGCTGGGACTCCTGGCTTTCTCTGAGGAGATAGAAGTCAGTGAGAAGCTGATCCCTCTCCACTGCCTACCTTCCTTCCACACCTGTTCACCTGCCTCTGGCACGAGTGCAGTTTCACCAGTGCACAGGGCAGGATTGCTGCTCCGGGAGGCAGAACTGCTCTAGCCTCGCCCTTTCCAAAGCACTGCTCTCCCTGCAGCTCACGGCCACCAGCACTGCTCAGGTCAGCAGAGGTGCTCACCTCCAGAGCTGGGTCCAGATCCATGGCAAAGGTATGGCCAGGACAAGCGTGGTCCCTGCCCAGAAACAGAATGGTTGAGACCATTCCCTGAGCAAGGAAACACAAGTACTCAGCCCAAACCAGGAACAAGGGGAAGCAGCAGAGGAAGCAGACGGGAGCTGGCCAAGTCCAGCTCGTTCCCTGCACCCTCTGGTCCCTGGCTCCTGCAGCCCTCTGCACTTTACCCTGGGCCTGCAGCTCCTGCTGCACCCAGGACCCAGCCACGCTGTCCTCAGCCAAGAGAGATCCAGGCAGGAAGGAGCTCAGGCCCCAGAGCCTCCTGTCTTGCTACACACCAGGCTGCCACGGCTCCCTCAGCTCCAACAGAAGGTTCTGCAGCAAGGGTTGTCTGATGGGAGCCACAGGAGAATGCCTGCCATTGGCACTGGAGAGACCTTGGGCACAAGCTGCTGAGGACACCTCCCACCACCCCTTCAGGGCCATGCAAGCTGGTTTATAAAAAGCAAGTCACTCCCCCTTGGCCTCTGCAGGCAGCTGAGGAGTTTGTGGGCTCCCATCCAGGCACTGCTCTGAGCTCGCACAGACCCCACACAGGCCAGCAAGAGCCTTCCCACGCTCCGTGGGGCCCAGGCGAGACCAGGGGACAGCCAGGTGAGACCCCGGCCGGCACCAGGCTCTCACCTGGTACAGGAACCTTTGGCTGAACTGCTGCATGGCCCCCTGGAGCTGGTTGCGCTGCGACTGCCACTGCTCGTAGTTCCTGACGTACTCGGCCGTGGGGCGCTGCCACGTGGTGGTCCGGGTGTTGTGGTCCACGTAGTAATACCTGCCTCGAGGATCCACGCGCTTCTCCCACCTGGAAGCACCCAAGGAAGCTGTCACTGGTCACTGTGTGTCTCACGCAGCTTGGCAGGTCCTGCGGACTGACACCCTCTGACACGAGGGCTCCGTGCCCAGCTCCAGCATAGCCACTGCTTTCACACTAAAGGGGCTCTTTTGGACAAGCACCCACCAAAAGGCAATACAAAGGACAAGTAACTCTGCAAGTAGCTCCTGCAAGGACACACAAAGCCTGGCAGGATGCTGGCACACCAGTAGAGCTCCCACCAGGATGCCATGAGCATCCCTCCAAGATAACTGAGCTCTGACCGAGGCAAGGCCTGGAGCCCCCAGACCCTTACCCTGGAGGAAGGGGTCTCTCCCACGTCGTGGTCTTGTTGTTGTGGTCTACATAGTAGACTCTACCATTCGGCAGCTCCCGCTGTTCCCACCTGCAAGAAAAGTAAAATCATGAGGCAGGTGATACTTGCTGGCACCAAGAACATACAGAGAGCTGCCCCTGGTGGGTCAGGGAGCCCAGCCCCTCACATCCTTGGCATTCCAACCTTTCCTGGACAGATCTGTGTGGCAGCTGCTGGGCCTCCTACATGGAGACTCTAGGAGAGGGGCTGCAGCACTCTGCTTCCTCAATAGGCATAACCTGAAACATAAATTCCTAATTTCCCCCAGAAAGGTCGGCATGATTTCACACAGGGTCAGTTTTATGCCCTGTGTTTCTGATGTTTTTGTTTGGTTTGTCCTAATACATCTTCAAAGGGGAGTGTTTGAGTTTGGGCTGGCGCTGGGTTTTCTCCCTGGCAGCCCTGGGCTTGCTGCTGACAGCTATGGCTTAAACATGCATGTGGCCACGGCACTCGGGCCAGGGTGGCCCTGAGGACAGCCTGGGAGACAGCGAGCCTGGCTTTACAGGGCCACACTGGAACTATTCTTTATGTGAATTCATTCATGAATTTATCCTGGCAAAGGTAAAAGCTCTGTAGAACCCGTGCTTTCTTGTCAGCTTTTATCCTTCAGCAGAGGAGGCGAGCCAGCAGCTGCTGACAGATAAAGTGTTCTCCTGCCACACTTCTGCTCCCACAGGCCTCTCTCCCCATTCAATCTTCTGTCTCAATTAATCACCATAAAAAGCTCTAGGAAATTAATACACCAGCTTCTGTGTGACAGCAAGGGAGCCAGCCCAGGCTGGCAGGGAGCAGGCAGCCCCAGGGATGGAGCTGCTCCAAGTGCTGGTGCCCCACGCCCGGGCTCACTCCAGGGACAGCGATGCCATGGGTGACCTCACCACGGCCACACACCTGCTGTGACACAGCTCAGCTGCCTCTGTGTAGCCCGTGCAACACCTGCACGTGTTGCTTCCTGGTCCCCTTCCCTGGGCCAGGTCAGGAACACCAGTGGGTATCTCCCTGCAGGAGAGTCCAAGGCAGGACCTGCTGTGCCCCTATGCCATAAGGGTGAGGGGCTGCCAAGCCTGACACTGCCTGGTTTCCTGGTCACAAACCATGAACTTGGTGCTTCATGAGCATAAAAGCACCAGGACAGGTAAAGCAAGAGTGAAATCTCTAAAGAGAAAATCAGCACAGCTGGGGTGTCCTAAGACACGAGCATGTCCATCCCATGAGATGGGACCTTCAGGGCAGTGGAATTGCCCTGGACAGCTCCTCCAGTCTCAATAACAATGGATTCTCTGATCCATATGGCTCTGAGGACTTTGAAGGTACCGTTCCTGTGGCTACAGAGACCAGAATTCCCATGATGAGAATTCCTCCAGGTTTCTGGATCCCTCTGGGTGCGCTCATGACTCCAAGGAAACACACAGGATTGGGGAGAGCTGCTGGTGGTGGCAGCAGCTACTGTTTGATGTCCCCTGTCCCCACCTCACTTGCTGTAAAAACACTGATGAGCTCACAAACTCCTCCCCCGCAGCTCCTGGGTGATGTGAGGAGTGAATCTACCGAGGGCTGCCTTGCCCTGCGAGTCACCACCAGTGGTAATGAACCACAGTCACTGCTGACACACAGAGATGGGGACACTGGGGACAACCCATCCTTGCTCAGACCACCTTGCCCAGCTCCACATGGCACCCAACACGGGAGATCCATGGTTTTGGGAGTGCTGGATGGAGGGAGCTCTCTCCACATGCACCACACTGCAGCCACAAAGCACCCAACATGCCGGTCCCTGCCAGCTCTCCTCCAGCCACCCACAGGCTCACGATGGCCATGGATGCAGGGAGCCACAGGCACTGGGAAGTGGCAGAGCTGAGGCAGCCCTGCAGTCCAAACAAAACGCCCTCCTTACGTAAGAAACCGCAGCCGCGTGGGTTCTGCCAGGCAGCATAAAGCACCTCTTTGTGCGGGCAGGACAGTGCCGCACGCCCCCCGCTCCGGCCGCCTGTGCCACACAGGATCATCCCTGATACCATCCAGATGCAGGAGCCAGCAGCCCCGCTCCTCTCCCTTCACTGTCGATCCCCTCGGAAACCCCAGCACGAGAGCTGGGACCCCAAAGCCTCGGGCGCTGCGGCTCCGGCGCCACACACGCTCCCGGCTCCGCAGGGGAACACTGCCCAGAGGATGTGAAGGAGGTTTGGGGCACTGCCGGGGCTGGAATTACTCAGAACTCCTTCCAGCCCTCTCTAGCCCCTAGGACAGACTCCCAGTTGTGTGAGGGATGCCTTTGAGCTGCCACACCTGGTGCAGATGTTGAGGCACTGAGATCTGAGCACAGCAAATCACTTGGGATCCCCACATGAACCCAACCGTCTGTCACGGCCCTGAATGAGCAGGGAGGCTGGGACCACCCTCCCGAGGCTGAAGTGAGAGCTCCCCACGCTCCTAGGGAAGGAAGGAGACACTTGGAGAACGAGGCAGGGCTCGGGAGGGACGTGCCTGGCAGGGGACCTTGCTCCTGAAGTGGCAGAGTAGGAGCCATCCCCACGGGCCCTGCAGTGCTCTCACAGCCATCCCAGCAAGGGGCTATCCTGCATCCCCATCTCCCAAGCTGGGCCCCAAACCACCAGTCAGAGTAATTCCGTGGTGAGGTGAGCCTGCCAAAAACCAGCCTTCCTGGATGAGGGCTCAAGAGAACTCCAGGAGCTCATCTACACCACCCCAGGGACACAGCGTTGTACAATCCCAGTTCAGCATATCCCCATTAGCCCAGGACCTGCTCTGGCAGGGCTTGCACCATGGAGACCTCAACGGATTCAACTCCCCACTCTTCTTCACCTGGGGAGCCCCTGATCTCTGATCTCCCCCTGCCCAGGCCAGCACAGCACAGCACAAATGCAGCTCGTGCTGACCTCTTTCCCCCTACAGATCCCAGAGCCAGCACAGAAGGTGCTAACCAAAGGTATCTCCAGAGATCCAAATTCCAGCTCATCCAGGAGAATGCCTCACTACTCCTTCAGTGTTCCTCTCCATCCATCTCCCAAAGCTCAACAGCTTTATCCTCCCCCCTGCTCTGACACACCTGATTCTCTGGTGTGTGAGCTCCACAGGGAGATGGGCAGAGAGGACACAGCCCCCTTTCCGCCTGCCTGGGCCAAGTAAATCCAGCCTGGTGTCTTAGAAAGCAGCGCCCGCAGCCTCCCAAGCCTCCGGAATCCTGGGGTATCTGCAGGCTTCCCTGCCCCAGCACAGAAACAACAGCCTGTTTCCAACCCCAGGTGGGGAAAAGGAGACCTTCAGTCTACCTGGTAGGAGCAGAAAGAGGCACAAGCTCTGGCTGGAATAAAGGCCTTTTTGAGAGCACTGGACTTTTCCAGCTGCCTGGAAACAGGAAGCGCCCAGGCCAGGAGAACAGAAACCCTCACACACCCGCATAAAGGCACAGTGAGCTGTTAACCCTAATTACCTGTGACTGACACGCGAGCGGGGCCCTGACCTTCCAGGCATCGCCTCAGCCAAAGCAAAACAAACAGCTCCCTTCATCCCAAACACAGGCCATTTCACCCCCCGCCCAGGATTCAGGGGGTCTCACAGAGGGGAGAACGGCGCAGCTGCGGCACGCTGGGGGCTGAGCCCAGACCCCGACTGCCGCCCCACGCCCTGAGCCAGCGGCCCCCAATCCTCTCCAGCTCGTTCCTGACATCCCGTGAAGGAGGATGAACGGCATCCGCACCAGGGAGAACGAGCACCACTACTCCAGGGTCCTGCCCCTGTCCCCAGCAGTGCCAATGCCTCTGTGGTGTCCCCGGAGCATGCCCGTGCCCTCCTGCTTAGTGGGAACTCCCTGAAAATCCACGCTCACTCTCCTGGGTGTTTTCTTCTGACTGACCCCTTGAGCAGCCCTGTTGATGCCTTAGGTTTTAACTTTTATATTTTTCCAATCCCACACTGCCCAGCGTAACTCTGCAGTCCCTGGAGCTCGTTGGCTGCCACTCTCCTGTGCTCAGACAGACATAACAAAGCCTCTCCAGCTGGCTCTCGAAGAACACCCAGACCCTCCTGGGCCCAAAATGGGTAAAACAACATCTTGAGAAAGGAGGATAACCTTAGGGAAATTACACCATTAGCTAAAGTTTTAATTGGTGAACTTATGCTGATATGCAAATGGACCAAACCTATAAAGGTGTGAAGAACTCGTGAGCTGTTGTCCATCTTGAGAACCACTGAGGCAGGAGCCTCCAGACCCCCAGGGTGTGATCTTTGAAGGCCTTTCAAATGAATCCCTCCTTTATTTACTTATTCCTGTCTGGTCTCTGTTTTTAGGTAGCCATTTAAAGCATCAGTTCTTTGGCACCTCAGATGGGTTCCCCCAGGCTCTGCTGCTCCCCAGGCACTGATGCTGCTCGGCACAAAGATGCCAACCACTGTTTACTGCACCAAACACCGAGCAGGCACAGCCCAGACCCCAGCCCTGAGCACCCTGGGCAGACAGGCAGGACAAGGAGCACCGGCTGTGCCAGGCAAGGGGCACAGAATCCCTGGCACCTGCCCCAGGCCCTCCTCGTTCCACTGAGCACCAGCATCTCCACCAGCTGCTGGGGCAGCACTTCCCCTCCCTCGAGCAGCCTCTCGTCCCAGCACACAGCAGTGCCCCGGCCGGTCCCGCTCCCCCAGGGCCGCAGGCAGAGCTTACCCGGGGGGCAGAGCATCCAGGGCAAGCACAGCTGCCCGGGCTGGGGGGGCACTGGGGCCTGAGGCTGCCTCCTCGGCCTCTGCAGAGCTGCTCAGGGCAGGAAGGGCAGGAGAAGCGGAGCCCTCGGCCGTGCCGGACGTCGCCGGGGTCGCAAGGCTGGCACCTGCTGCCGACCTGTCCTCATCCATGTCCACGGCACCCACGGCGTCCCCGTTCACTGGAAAGGCAGAGGGGGAAGGTCAGCACCAGGGAGGGGGCCCAGGCTGACCTTCCTGGGAAGCAGAGCATGCGGTGGGTAAGGAAGGGCTCCAGGGGGAACATAGCAAGGGCTGAACAATGTAGCTGTGGGGAAAACACGCCTGGGAATAATCTCCTTTTATCATCAGCTGAAATGACAGCTGGGAGTGACAAATGTAAAGGGGACGTTCTTGCAACAACCTGCTTGAAAAACACGGCAGTGTCACCAAATGTGCCACAGTGAGGGGAAGAGGTTGGTTTCTAGAGGCGTTCCAGGGTGCCCAGCACTAATCCCAGCCTCACAAAACACTCCTCTCCCCATCCCAAGCCACTGCTGACAGTACCTGTGGGAGGCATGGAGCGTGGTAAAACAGCAACAAGGACAGCACAGTCATAAAGCCACTGGGGAGGCTGCGGCTGGGCCAGAAAAAAGTGATTTAAATACACCAAAGCCAAGGAGCCAAGTTGTACTTGGGATCAAAATCCCTGTCCCCTGCCTGAGGGAGTGTCCACAGAGCAAGGAGCCTGGGGAGGGCTGGACTTTGGCAAAAATGGGCTTTGGCAAAATTGAAATTGCATTGCTCCAGGTTTTCCCAAGGAAACATCAAAAAATACCAAACTCCTTCTGGGTTGAACAGTACATTTCCTTCTATCCAAAATGAAGCCCTCTGCCTCTTCTTCATCTCCCACAAAAGCAAACGTAGTATAGAGGAGCAGGAGATGCTCCGTGAGAGCCAGAGAAGAAAAACAGATCAGCCACATGTGAGTCCATAGTCAGGTACTCAGCAAGTCCCAGTCCTGTTCCACAAGGGATTTATGGCTTTGTGGACAAATCCAAATGACAAGAGAAATCTTTCCAAAAATACCCCATGGTGTAAGAACCAGCCCTGTTTGAGAGGTGGGTTTGTGCCTTGTCTCATGCTTGACAGGCAGCTGCTCCTCCCCACTTCAGAGCTCAGAACATTTTCACTGAAGACTGATGGGAAATTCAGCTGAACCCTGAAAAACGTCCACTCAGTGGTGACAACTGTCCTCCTCACTGTGACATGGGTGACACTGCTGCCCCAGTATCCTTTTAAACACGTGGAGCTAGAGTGGAGTCACAGAAATCATTCCTGACAGGCAGCACAGATCCTCCCAGTGCGCTCTGCAGCACTGCCTGGCTTATCAGAAGTAAAATCAATAAAAACCAATCAATCCACAGGGACAAAATTCCCAGGCACTACAAGATGCATTATCTCAGCAGAGATTCAATTAAATTCGTTTTCTCCACAGTAAAGAGCCCCGAGCTCTGCCCCAACCTCCCACGAGCACTGGGTCACCTGCGCCGTTGGCCACGCCATTGGCCATGCTGGTGGCCGTGCTGGTGGCCGTGCCGGTGGCCGTGCCGTTGGCTATGCCATTGGCCATGCTGGTGGCTGTGCTGGTGTGCTGCTGGCTCTTGGCCTGCTGCCGGTGCCGGCTCCTGGCACTGGGACTTTGCTCTCCGCTGCCTGCGTTTCCCCGGGCCGCTCCGGCCGCATGTCGGTGCGTCCTGCAAGGGAAGGGAATGCGGGAGGTGACAGACATCACATGGAAAACTCCACCCCTGTCTTTCTGCCCATGTCTTCTGCTGCTTCCTCCCAGCACAGTCCAAGTGTCCCCTGGGAAGGGCCAGGATACAGTTCTGTGCCTCTGCTCAGGGTAGTGCCTGGAGCTCCATGCTGCCTGCTCAGACCTGCCCGTAGTCCTGGCACACACCTGCTGGTGGCAGAGACCCATGGAGGAGTCATGTGGGTGACACCACCTTGTTTTGTTCACAGACCGTCACTGTACGTGCCAAGGAATGGCCCTGGATGCTCACGGCCAGACACCTGCTCTCCACCGTGGCTCCCAGCTTGTTTCATCCACCCCTGCAGATCCCAGGAGATCCCACACCAGCCCTAGGTCCTGCCCCATGGTGGGGATCCACACTGGTGCTTCATGCCTGGCTCCAAGCCTTGCACAGAGGCAGATGAGGAAGGTGCTCCCAGGAGAGCTGTGGCCTCCAGAAAAGGAGGGGACAAGCAGCTGGGAAGGACAGGAGCTGAAATCACAGCACAAGTTGTGACCAGCTCGGGTGCAGGTGCTCCATCTCTTGGGGGTCACTGCCAGCCTGGAGCTCATCTGCCACTGCTCCCCATGGCCAGGGCAGCCCAACCTCCATGGGCAGAGCACCTGCAAACTCTCCCCTTTGGACCATCCAGGGCCCCCAAAGCAGCACAAAGGGATTCCCAAAAATCTGGGTTTCATCTTAAGAATTCAATCCTGTGAGCAAGAAGAGGAACAGGACAGGAGGGGAGACACTGCCATCCCAGATCTGGGGGGCTTGGGGAGCAGAGGCAGAGCCCAGGCACCTCCACCCAGGCTGGCAGCAAAGGCAGCAACCACAGAGGGTAAAGACTGCAGGGACAAGGACATCAATTTCTCCCAGCCAAAATCTACCTTAAAAGGGCAAAACCCACAAACTGGCCCCAAGTCTCAGGGCTGGCGCTGGGAGGGGACAGCAGCTTGGCAGCAACAGGGCACAAGTCAGTCGTGCCACTCTCAGCAGCTCCAGCAACTGGAACCCTCCCACTCGCTCCAAAGCTGCTCTCCTTGGGGAGCAGCTCATGGCTGGGCTGGGATCGAGAGAAGACATGGGAAAGCAGGAGATGGTTGTTGAAAATAGATGAGATGAGAGCCACGGGCAGAGCAGGAGCTGCTGTGACACTTCAGTGGGTCACAGACCCCCAGGGAGGGCAGCCCCAGACAGGGGCTCCTCAGACAGTGAACTCACACTGAGACCCCAGACACGGCTCCATGCTGGGGTTTGCTTTGGCCACCAGCACCCAGGGACACAGAGCCTCAGAGGAGGCTCCTCTTCCCCCACCAGGAGGTGAAGGTGGGCCCTCACTGCTGTGGTTCAGCATGGCACACTGGTACTAGCCACCTTCCAAAAGCTGGCTGGGAACTCTCCCCACAATTCCCCCCATGCTGAGGCCGGAGGAGCACGGCCCCTGGAGCCCTGGCCAGAGGGGAACAGGCAGGTGGCACCGGCCTGTCCCACTGGGAGCAGCCTCTCTGGCATGGGATGGATCTGGCTTCTGCCCTCCTCAGCACAGATGAGCTCAGAACTGCACAGAGAGTTTTTAGAAACCAAAACAGGATGTTTCCAGGCTGCCAGCCGGCAGCACAGGGTTACCAGCCTGAATTAGCCAGCCCGCCGCCCAGCCCAGCCCTCCTACGAGTGCTCCCATCTGGGCATTGTCTTTTAATAGACACTGGAAACAAACCCAGCAAGGCCACAGAGCGTGGCGGGATGGGAGCGTGCGCTTAAAATAGGAGCAGGGAAAAAACCAGGCAGAGCAGGGATGGGAACAAACAGTGGGGTGGGGTTGGGTGAGATGGGGTGGGGTGGAGCAGGGTGTGTGGATGGCAGCCCTTCTCCCATGCCGTGGGCAAGACCCTGCTGTCCCACATTGGCTTGGGTGGCTGCCCCATTGCCCCTCCTGGGCTGCGGCAGATGATGCCAAAGAGTAAAGTGAATCAGGCAGGTGACATCAGCCTTTCCTCTCCCCCTTCTGCCAAGGCAGAGTCCCCTCGCCACAGTGGCCAACACAGACCCCGGTCAGAAAACACAGGAATGGCCAGTTCCTGCAGCTGAGATGGCCAGAAGCTCCCTCATGAGATGCAGCAGAGGTGGCAGCATGTCTCCGTCTCATTCAGCACATCAGAGCCCAGGCTGTGGCTGAGGAGGAGGGAGGGCAGAGCACAGGCTGGGGAGCAGGGCACAACCTCCAGGAAACAACCAGGAGAGCCCCAGGGCCATGAGGGCAGTGAGAGCACAGCTCCCAAAACACGGAGCTGAGAAATTCCCCCTGTCCCTGCCGAGGTGGGAGGGGGCAGCCACATCCCCCAGCACCCAAATGGGAGAATCGTGGAATAGTTTGGGTGCGAAGGGACCTGAAAGCTCATCCTGTTCCAGCTCCTGCCATCGGCAGGGACACCTTCCACTATCCCAGGTTGCTCCAAGCTCTCTCCAGCCTGGCCTTGGACACTTCAGGGATGGGGCAGCCACAGCTTCTCTGGGCAACCTGTGCCAGGGCCTCCACAAACAGGGGTTGTGGCACCCATGGCCCTAGCTCACAGCCAGAGCTCCTTCTCTCCCTGGACAGAGGGCTATGGAATTTCACACCCAATCACCAAGATTAGCAGCAAATCCCAAGATGACATTTGTTCAGCAGAAGAAAGAGAAGCCCTGACCAAGCAATTTCCCTCGCAGGGACAGTGTAGAAATAGCTGAGGAGCAAAGAATGACCCTTTTCTTCCCATCCTGCTGCCGAGCGACTTTGCCAGCATCCATCACCAAGCCCAAGAAAATAAACACAGCTCTGTGTATAAACACAGCAACCATCAAACAACATTCCCAAGTGCAAGGGACTCGCAGTCCACTCTGGAGCAGGCAGCTGCCTCCCCTGTGGGTATGTAGAGCAGTGCTCTACCTCATGGAGCAGCACCACATCAAACTGAGCAGGTATGTCCAGAACAACCCCAAATTCAGGTGAACGCAGCATGGATTGAGAACCAGCTAGGAAGTTTCCCATACCAGGGAATTTGGGATGTGACTGATCACAGGCACACCTGGCAGGTGTCTGAAGGTGCCCTGCACAAGTCCTGGCCAGTCCTCACCACACTCAAGGTGACATCTGAAGCAGAAACTCCTCACAGCCGATGGGAAACCAGTGGGGAATGGGCCACAAGCAGTGCCCAGGCTCAGCCTCCCAAACCAGAATTTTCTTTGCAGGTTTTCTAACACCTCCTGAGAGCTGCTAAGTGCCTGCCAAGCCCAGTTCAGTCCGGTCACTGAGCACTTCCCACCCCTGGGGAGGCTTTAACACCTGGACAGCAGGAAGCAACCACAAAAGGGCACCAACTGTGTTCACAACCTGCTCCCAATTTCCGTCCCTCTCCCTCCTCGGGTGGGAGATGAACACACAACATGGAAAGAGGGGGTCACTTTTTGAGCCAAAAACATCAACTCTGGTGTGTGCCCAGCAGATGAAGGAGCAGAAGAGCTCAAGGTGTGGAGCTTGTAGCTGAGAGTGCTCCTGAGCCTGGGCCATGCAGAACCTCCCACGGGCAAGCTGCAGGCACCCTCTCCACAGCCACACTCCTACTCAGAACATCTGTACAGGCTGCTGGGCCCCTGCCATGCTCTGGAAATATAAATAGGTGTTAAATTCAACTCCATGTCGACAATGTGACACGTCTCTCAATAACCACAGCTCCAAAAGGAGCAGCGCTGAGCCACTCCAGCCCGGCAAGGAGGCAGGGCAGGGCACGGAGCCAGGTGCAGGATGGCCTGCTGCCCAAGCATCTCACTTCCTCTGGAAGCAGCTGTTATTTCCCTGCAGCTCTGCTTCTCCTGCTCTCCCTGGACCCTTGGGAGCATCTCCCTGTGGCCATTGCCTGAAGGGAGATTGTGCTTCCCAGCCTGGCCAGGGCTGTGCTCAAAGGGAGAGCTGAGGTTCCTGTGATCCCCATTTGAAGGGACCCCACTTTGCTGGTTTGCCTGGTCACAGCCTGCCCCACTCCCAGACAGATCATTCTTTCAGCTGCCAGTGGAGCAACTGGTGGAAGCTCTCTGAGCCATCACAGACCCAAAGAGACCCACACTTTGGGAGGGGCTCAGGCCAGCCACAGCCCAGCTGTACTCTGCACTCCCAGCTCCGCTGTCCCCCAGCACAGGCCCCCCTGCTCCACAGCTCCTGTGTGCTGTGTGACAGGGGCTCACTGGGATGTGGGGAGTGGGGTGCACAGCACAAGGACAATCCAGCCACAGCCACAGCAGCCCCTCAGTAATAGACACACTGCATGGGGCCCTCACCTCGGTCTGCTGCCAAAGCAGTTGGTACTGGGAGGTTGATGCCGGCCCTCCGTGGCCACAGCCGTGCTGGTGGGGTCCCGTCCAGGCACCTGGGACCCTGCATGGGGGAAGAACAAGGGGTGAAGAAAAGGACTGAACCACCTATAGATCTACCCTCCTTCCCTCCCACCTTCCAGAGAGGAGCCCCAAAAGCACAAGAGCCTCATCCCCTGCAGGACAGACCCCCAGCACCCAAGGACCCCCCAGCTCACACTGGGGTGCTCTCTTCACACCACACAGCCCAGCAGTGCCCGTAGCTCCAGGCAGGACACAGGGCTCTGCAGAGCTGGCAGTGCCAGGAGAGCACTGCATCCACAAATCCCAGATTTTCCAGGTTTTGTCTTCCAGCGACAAAGAGAGGGAGCCAAGGGAAAGCAACGCACCAAGCCCTGTTCTGTACAAGCTTTGCTGCCCTGGAAACCCCAAGAGACCAGCCACCAGCCCATGACCCTACACAGGCTGTACCATGGGGACCTCTCTGTGAGTGGATCAGCAGACGCTGACACCATTTCCCCAGCCCTCACAGCCACCTAGGGAAGGGGCTGACCCGCATGGAAGGCTGGAGGAGGGCCTGGAGAAGGGCCGCTCCTCCCAGGCTGCTGGGGAGGCTGGTGTGAGACTGGATGCTCCCGGTTCCGCTCCCACCACGCACCCGCGGGAGCCCACGGGGCTGGGGCAGGGGTGGGCAGGGGCCCCGGCGGGGACGGAGGCGGGTGCGGGCCCTGGGACACCGTGCC
>VZTN01013230.1:149912-210353 GCA_013400515.1 Erpornis zantholeuca | reverse complement strand
CCGAGGCCCCCCTGCACCTCGCCGGCTTCCACCTGCCCGCCAAGGTAAGGCCCGGAGGGAGGGCGAGGGGTTGCGGCCCTCCCGGAGCCCCGGGTGAGGGAGCCCCGGGTGAGGGACCCGTGCTGTGCCCTCAGCACAAGCCCGCGGGGAAGGTTCCACGCCAGCCCGGCCCCGGCAGCGGCCCGGCCCCGCCGGAGAGCGACGAGTTCGGATCCTTCCTGTACTGGCGGCCGCCCCTGCCCAGCATCGAGGAGGAGCTGCGGGAGCTGCTGGTGAGAATCTTCTGCCCTCGCTCTGCGCTTTCTGACCTTTCCCGACCCCTCTGTGCCCCCCTGACCGGCTCCTCCCCCCGCACGGCCCAGGCCATCTCCGGGAGCCCCGAGCCCCCGGAGGAGCACCGCAGCTCTGCAGATGGGGCCAGCGCCGGCGAAGAGGAGGAGGATGAGGAGAGCGATGATGAAGGCTGGATAACTCCCAGCAACCTGAAGCAGGCTCAGCAGGACCAGGGGCACTGCGACGCCGCTCCTGTCGGTGTCCAGGTCGGCTGTGTCACCACAGACTTTGCCATGCAGGTGGGTGCTGGGCTGCGGCCAGGGCTCAAACCTCGGGGCCGCTCCCACCGAGGCAGTGTCGAGTCCCCAGCCAGGGGAAAGCAGTTGTCAGACCAGCAGGGTCTCAGTCCCCAAGGGCTGTGCAAAGCCTGTCAGGCTCTCACTGCCCCAGCTGGCAGGGCCCGGTCCCAGCTCCAGGCATTCCCAGTCCTGTTGTCCCTGCTCTTGCAGAATGTGCTGCTGCAGATGGGCCTGCACGTGCTGGCTGTGAACGGGATGCTGATCCGCCGGGCTCGGAGCTACATCCTGCGCTGCCACGGCTGCTTCAGGTGCTGGGGCTGGGGCTGGTCTTGCTCCTGGGCTAAGCCCATGTTCCATGGCCCTGGGAGCTCTGAACCCCCTGTCCCACCCTCACAGGACCACCTCAGACATGACCAAGGTGTTCTGCCCCCACTGTGGTAACAAGACCCTCAAGAAGGTGGCAGTGAGCGTCAGCGACGATGGGAGTCTCCACATGCATTTCTCCCGCAACCCCAAGGTGCTGAACCCCCGGGGGCTCAGGGTGAGTACCTGGACAGAATCCCAGACATGCTGAGGTTGGAAAAGACCATCAGGATCATCGAATCCTCACCTTGTCAGCCAGTCCAGGGCAGTGAGGGCCGTGTCCAGTCAATTCCCTGGACACATCCTGGGATGGGGACTCCACCACCTCCCTGGGCAGTCCCTTCCCATGTTTAACAACCCTTTCTGTGAAGAAATGCTTCCACTGGGACCCCAGGGCCGGGAGCCCAGCCTGTGGCTGGCAGGTTAGAGGGAATCAAAGCAAACTGAACATCCTCCAGATGTTCCACTTGGACCCCAGAGCTTTCGGGCTTCCCTGCTCAGTTCTCCGGAGGCCTCTGGTCCCCTCGGCGTCCCTGGGAGCCGGGGCTGATCCCTTCCCTCCCGCAGTACCCGCTGCCGGCGCCGCAGGGCGGCAAGCACGCCAACAACCCGCACCTGGTGGAGGACCAGCGCTTCCCGCAGCAGCGCCTGTCCCGCAAGGCCAGGCAGAAAACCAACGTGTTCGACCCCGACTACCTGGCCGCGGCCTCTCCCTTCGCCGAGAACGACGTGCACAGCCGGGCCGCGCACCTGCACCTGCGCGACGCCGCCCTGGGCGCCGGCCGCCGGCGCCTCAACCCCAACNGGCTGTGAACGGGATGCTGATCCGCCGGGCTCGGAGCTACATCCTGCGCTGCCACGGCTGCTTCAGGTGCTGGGGCTGGGGCTGGTCTTGCTCCTGGGCTAAGCCCATGTTCCATGGCCCTGGGAGCTCTGAACCCCCTGTCCCACCCTCACAGGACCACCTCAGACATGACCAAGGTGTTCTGCCCCCACTGTGGTAACAAGACCCTCAAGAAGGTGGCAGTGAGCGTCAGCGACGATGGGAGTCTCCACATGCATTTCTCCCGCAACCCCAAGGTGCTGAACCCCCGGGGGCTCAGGGTGAGTACCTGGACAGAATCCCAGACATGCTGAGGTTGGAAAAGACCATCAGGATCATCGAATCCTCACCTTGTCAGCCAGTCCAGGGCAGTGAGGGCCGTGTCCAGTCAATTCCCTGGACACATCCTGGGATGGGGACTCCACCACCTCCCTGGGCAGTCCCTTCCCATGTTTAACAACCCTTTCTGTGAAGAAATGCTTCCACTGGGACCCCAGGGCCGGGAGCCCAGCCTGTGGCTGGCAGGTTAGAGGGAATCAAAGCAAACTGAACATCCTCCAGATGTTCCACTTGGACCCCAGAGCTTTCGGGCTTCCCTGCTCAGTTCTCCGGAGGCCTCTGGTCCCCTCGGCGTCCCTGGGAGCCGGGGCTGATCCCTTCCCTCCCGCAGTACCCGCTGCCGGCGCCGCAGGGCGGCAAGCACGCCAACAACCCGCACCTGGTGGAGGACCAGCGCTTCCCGCAGCAGCGCCTGTCCCGCAAGGCCAGGCAGAAAACCAACGTGTTCGACCCCGACTACCTGGCCGCGGCCTCTCCCTTCGCCGAGAACGACGTGCACAGCCGGGCCGCGCACCTGCACCTGCGCGACGCCGCCCTGGGCGCCGGCCGCCGGCGCCTCAACCCCAACGCCGTCACCAAGAAGTTCGTGAAGAGGAGGTGAGGGGCAGGACGGCCCCACCTGCCCAAGGCAAGGCCTCTCCCAGCCCCTGGGCACAGGTCAGGCCCTTCTGCCCTGCTGTGCCGGTGCCCAGGAGCTGCCGTGACTGTGGGCTGATGGTTGCTGGGTTTGGGGAGGCCCCAGCCTGGGGCAGGGCAGGGGTGGCTTCCCTGCCTGGCTCTGGGTGCCCCTGGGCAGGGGCTATGTCCCCCAATAAACACCAAACCCCAAAGCACCGTGGCTCGGTCCCGTTTGTGTGGCTGCCTGTGCCAGGGGAATCCTTCTCTGAGCCTCGAGGGATGAGGAGGCTGGGACAGAGGGAGGGAGGATTTCTCAGATGTTTTGCTCCATGGGATAATGAGCTCCAGAAGGAAGCCTGGGGCAGGGGGCTGTGTCCCACCCTGGTGCTGGGCAATGCCCAGGGCTGAAGGGGGAGACTCGGGTAAAGCTTTTTGGATAACCCTGCTGAAATTGTTCAAGGTAAGGAAGTACCCAATACCAGCTGTGGCCCCTGTCCTGGGGAGGTCATGGGCTGCAGGGTGGGAGCAGGAAAGGAGAGCACATGCCTCCCCAGCCCCAGGGCATTTTTAGTGTGTCAAAGCTGCAGATAAAGGGCACTGAGTAACATCCACAAATCCTGCTGAGGAGGTGGCAACTTCCAGCATCTTGGCTTCGGACTCATAGCCTCACCTCCCTGGGGCAGACTCTGCATCTCCCTGGTCCCTCAGAGACAGGATCCCAGGCTATGGAAGCTTCCCTTGGTGACAGTTTGGGGGCTGGGTTGGGCAGTGCTGGAGATGCCCTTGGAAAAACCATCACAAGACTTTACACTGCAAAATGAAAACTTTCATTGTTTATTCTCGACTGCAGCTGTTTACAGAAATATAGTTGCGAGTATACAAATGTCCCAATAGAAGCAAAATATTTTTTTTTTTTTTTAATATTCAACAAGTTATCACAGGAGAGCTAAAAACATAGATGCAAATAAAATATCCCCTCATAGACAAACTGAAAACACCAGGAATCAGTGCTTGGAAAACCCACCTACGAAAGCCATATACACAGAACTGCACGAAGGAGTATCTGGTGCTACTTTCACATTGCAGGACACTGAAGAGGCAGCTCAGCGGTCGAGGGTGCACCCAGAACATCTGGCAGGCAGGGGAGAGCTCACCAGAGGTGCAGGGACAGAGGTTGGAGCTCTGCTCTGAAAGGGAGTGGAGCTTAACTCAGCATCAGCTCAGATGGGGATAATTCAAATTGCCTCCTTTGATCCAGAATAAAAAAGCTCCAGGAATACTGCAGGCTGCTGAGAATACTGGAATGTGATCCCAGTTCTGCAACACCCAAAGAGCCAAACAGGAACTTCCCCCTGGACACACTATCCCGACGGGCAGCCTTGGTCCGGCCCAGGACACTCAGGTCAGATCCCGTTCCAGGGCCAGAACAAAGCCAAGGCCATTTCCCTGCCACATGAACACAGGAGCCTTCCCTAATCCCAGGCCTGAAGCTGGAAAGCATCAGAGGCTGCCGGGTGTGGGAGCCTCGGAGCCTGAACAGAGGTCAGTGAGCAGGGAATCCCTGGATTCCTCACCCTGTCCCCACACAGTGAATGTTACTGGGAAATTTAACCAAGTGTAACAGCAAAAATGACAAATCTCTGGAAAAAGAGCTCAGCCCTGCAACCTCCAAGAGAACAAATGAGGACATTGGCTGTCAGTGTGGGGGAGGTGATTTAAGAAAACCTGTACCAGGACAACACTGTCTGATCCACCCGTGACAAATCCCAGTGGAACACGGATTTGGAATGAAAAGTCACAGTGGGCACAATACACACTACTGATTTTATGTCCTGATTTAATGGCTGGAGCTGTGTCAGGGGAGGTTTAGGGTGGATATCAGGAAAAGGTTCTTCCCCCAGAGGATGCTGGCTTCCCCAGGGAGTGGTCACAGCTCCGAGGCTGCCAGAGCTCCAGGAGCCTTTGGACAGCGCTCCCAGACACAGGGTGGGACTGTTGGGGTGTCTGTGCAGGGCCAGGAGCTGGACTGGATGATCCCTGTGGGACCTTTCCAGCTCAGGACATTCCATCAATCTGATTCTTAGGGTTTAATTCCTCACACAACCTGTCAGAAAGAAATCAGCACAAGTTGTGGCAGGTTCCTCACGGACAGAATTCAAGGGGAGCTTCGCTGGATTTCAAGGAGTTCCCTACATTTTGAGTGTTGCAGTATCGAGTCAGTTAAAAAAAAAATCCATTTACAGACTTCTACCCTTATGGGAATGAAGAGGAATGGCAGAGGAGCTTCCCCTGGCTGACCTAGCACAACCAGGGACACAGTAACATCCAACACCCCCCGAGCACAGCCACCACCAACCCCTGGCTGCACACGCTGCTGTGAGACTGGGCATGGAAAAGGCTCTGGAGAAACCCAAAGGAAGCTGAGGGATGCTCAGGGCTGCAGGAAGCCCATCCTCAGCCTGGGTGTCAGTTCTATCCTAAACCACATCTGCAACTAAAAGATAGAAAAATACAAAAGTGGCCACAGCTGCTTCCAACCCTCAGATCCCAGCAAGGTTCCCAAGCAGAGCAAGGTCTGGAGCCACGTTAGCAACAGGGCCACACGTCCAGGACTGAGAGGTGTGAGACAGCTACTCACGAGTTACTACAAAAACCTCCTACTGAGGAAAAGGAATATCATTTCATGTTTATAAAAATGTAAATATAACAGTATTCTATGCATGTATCTACTATTATTTATATATAATAATCTGACTCCTCTATATACATATATATAATCCTAGAATATACAGGCAGTGCATATTTACATCCCTATACAGATTGGGAGAGGAAAAGCCTCTCCTCCTGTGTAACCCCCCCGAGTCCCCCATTCCCCTAGAGAATCCCACAAATTTCCCTTGGCAGGAGTTTACCCCCTGCAGCATTTTCCCTTGTTTCTGACACGTTTATCCCATTTCCAGCACTCCCCTCTCCCGGTGCTGTGGCACAGACGCCCTGCCTTGGGCACCATGGCCACTGCAGCTGGCACAGCTGGTCTGAGCAGGAACACAGAGCGCTCACAGTCTGCCCCAAAAGACTAAATAAGCCCAAATTAAAACAAAACCCCTGAACAAACACAGCATCCCAGTGTCGTTTCCTTTTAGCTTCTATAGAACGGAGCTGCCCCGAGACCCTGGAACACAAAACCCACCAACTCCCTGAAACTCAGTTCTGCACTAATGACAAGTCACCAGTGAGCAGTATTTCCTCTTCTCACCTTCCACCCACAGCTCGGAGCATGCCAAGCAATTCCCTCTCCTCTCTCCTGCTTCTCCCACTCAGATCCATGTCTGTGCTCCCTGTGCTCCTGCAATGCCCCTGGAAAAGGAACCCAACCATTTGCCAAGCAGAGGCATGAGAAAACAGGAATAAAAATCCATTCAGACATACTTTCCTTTTAAAAATTAGATTATAAATCAAAATCTCAATAGAAGCTTTAATAAATAAAGTTCAGCTTATCCAAGTGAGGAGAATGTCCACTGACACAGCTGCCCAGACTTGGTGCTTCCAGCAAAAACTTGCCAAAGTTTTATTTAACTGCTCATGCCTTGTTTTATCCTAATATTACATGGGAAGCAACCACCCTGTCAGTGATTAGAAGTAATCATAGTCACTGATCAGAGACTGGACATCCACTTCAGAACAGTCAGCCTGGAATTATTTCTCGAACTATATTTGTGTTAAAATAAGAGCAAAGCATTTGGCTTGCTGCAAGATCAGACAGTGAGGAGGCAATTAATAACAAAACAACTGTTAATTAAGCATACAGCACCAGTAGCTCGGTGCCAGAGGAGCTGTTCAGCTCCCACTGCACAGTAAGTATTGTCTTTGTGAGTTCTGGGTGGGCTCTGGGCACACTCAGGGTAAAAGCTGAGGGGATGTGGTGGGGGCTGGCCAGTCCCTCTCCCTCTGTTCTCGTCTGCACCCACAAATGGGCACTCTGGGACCCTCAGGGATGCTGGATTTACACAGACTGACACCTCAGGAGCCTCTCTGTCACCCAAAGGGCCCAGACACGATGCCAGTGCTCCGTGTGCTCCTGGAGCTCAGGGATCATAGAGAAGCTCTGCTGCCCATTTCCAGCTGCTAAATATGCCACAAGTGAATGTTGAGGCCCCTGGTAAAACAGAGATGTGGCTCAGGCTGTGCTCCCTGCCATGACACCCTGCAGCCTGTCCTTGAGCTCTTTTGGGGCTGATCCAACCCCTGGGCCCTCAGAGCCACTGCCCGAGCACGCACCAACCGCTGAGCGACCTCTTCAGCCACACAAATACTTTTTGTAACCAAATCACATGTTCAAAGTGTTGTACATTTAAACATTGACCTAAAATGAACAGGTAAATTTAACACAAGGAAAAGGAAGGTGTTTCCAGAAGGGAAAACTGAGATAGCACAGCCCTTGGTTGTTTTTTTGTGTATGTTTTTTTTTTTCCTCTTCTCTTCGTACGTGACCTCGAACACGCCCACAATTCAAACATACCCTTCCCTGGAGCTGTGGCAGGCTTGGGATGAGGTTCTCTTCTGGGCACTCCTCCTGTTCCATGGAGAATTGGTCCCTGGTGACTTGGCACTGCCCACCAACAGATACAGCCCTTGGGAACAGTGAGCAAACGAAGCAGCACGCGAGCGAATCCATCGTTCCTGTCACTCCTTCTGCATCCCCAGGTGACACCCAACAGCTCATCCTGGGACACCAATCCTGCAAACACCACCAGTTCCCTTTCCCAGTCAGTGGCTATGGACTTCCACGGCCCTCTGGACGTTGTTGGGTCCATTGTTCTCAGCCTGAGCAGCCCCACACAGCACCTGGGCACTGCTGGGGACTGCGGCTTTCCTGTCCTGAACCATTACGAGATGTTGTTAATGTTTTGTCTTAGCAGGGGAAAAAAAATAAAATACAGAAAGAAAAAGTCTGGGTCGGGGTTAAAGCAGCTCTGGACGTGATGCAGCGGGGAATTCTTTCTGTCCTGATTAAAATTTTCAATGTTTGAGCATAATCATAAATTAAGAGTTAAAACACAGAGGCGCTAATATTAAAATATTAAATAGGCAATGAGAGTGGAGAAAAGCTGAACGGCTCATTCTGAGGGAAACCCCAATATTTCATATTTTATGTAATCCTAAATGCCTCTGGGTTTCCTTGCTAGGCTGTGAGTGAGGGACACACCAAACACAGAGCGAAGCTTCTTGTGGCCAGCTGGACCAACACTGCCTGATGGAATGGCGAGAGATGAACACGTTATTTATGTTGCAAAAAGTACTTAAATACTCAATAAAGACATAACAAACCCCACCCCACCCCACTGTTATCAGACGCCACGTTGTGGTAGAACATCAGACAAACTCACAAATTTACCACAAAAATGTGTGGCAAAAAGAATATTTTATATATATGTATATATATAAATTTTTTATATTTATGCCAATGTACTCACTCAGTACAAATAGCAAAATAGTTATACCATTTCCTAAATACAAAATATAGCTTTCCAAAAAAATGAAACACACATTAGATATAAACCATCCAAAACTTGAACGATTGAAAACTGTATTCAAAATTAAATGACCCAGAGCAGGTCTCTTTCTGAAAAGTTCCCTTCATATCGGCAAGAAGCCTTACTACTGAAAACGTAATTCAATGTCTCTCAATGAGAGAGAGAAAGAGAGAGACAGAAAGAGAAAGTGAACGTCGTGACAGACCAACAAACGAGGGAAATCCAGGAAAACCAACAAAAACTCTACACGGCTCAACTACGCACACAAGTTAAGGGGAAAACACACAGTAAACAGACTCGAGGAACTTAAAAAAAAAACCCATTTACAGACTGTTCTTTTGTTATTTCAAATAACAAAAATGAAAAATGACGTGATACCAGCTACACTCTACCGAGGCGGAACGGGCGCCGCGGGAGCGGCTCGGCTCCGGCGGCAGCGGGAGGAACACGGATCTGAACGAGGCTGTAGTGAGAGATCACACACTGTCCGGAGAGTTGAAGCACCCAAAAAATCCACATGCCTCACAATACACCTGCGTGGTCTGGAGTGAGTTGTTTTTACATTCGGTAACATCAGTCAATGATTTATTCTTTAATTAAACATGACAATCGAGAAACCAGACTTGGGGCTCGGTGGTAAAAAAAGGAAAAATCACTTCAGAACTGCGATGAGCTCCATGTGCTACAAAGATGCAACAGCTCGGGATGAAGTGACATTTTAAGAAGGCTTAAAAATGATGCAATTTGCCCCCTACTTGGAGTAAAGCCAAGCTGAAGATTTCCATCAGTCACAGCTGGAAGTGGCGGGTTAAGGGGGATTCCTGCATTTAGAAGGTGGTGGAGAAACTGCTTCCTCTCTCCTTACTCCTTGATTATTTGTCAAAGCTTCTACTGACTAAGCAATTTACTGCCAAGGATTCCTAAAAGCTGTTTCTGAGCTTTAAAGCCAGTAGGATATTTATGTCTTTTTTTAAAAACACAATACAAAACTGAGGGAGAGATGGAAAACCACGGAAAGAATGAAAGGGAGAAGGCTGGTTTGGGAACAGCTCATGAGGCTTTACAGAGTTCTACCCCTTCAGTCAGAGTGAGAGACACAGAGGAGTCCCTCGGCCACACGGAATGCTCTCTTCAAGCTGAAGGTGTTTTAGAGAAGATTTTAAGATCAATTGGAAGTTCCCCTTCATTTCTTCATTCTGTAGAGCCACCAAACCCTTGCTCTATGTACAGCTCCACGTAAGGGATGTGGAAAACCGTTAATCCCATTCTCAGATGGGAACTGGTTATTGACAGCAGCAATTCTCTGCTTGGTTATTACAGTTATCAATTACTTGCAATTCCTAAAGGGTGGGTTTGGCTCTCCCACTCCGTGTCAATGAGAGATCCCTTCACTTACTGACAGCTGCGTCACGGCTCGGGGCAGAGGCAGCTGCTGCTTCTGCTGCACGAGCCTCCCGAGGAAAAAGAGGGGACATGAAGAAGGAATAGGAGGGGAAAAGTAAACGTGGTAACGTGGATTACCTTCCAACAACAATAATAACTGACCAGATATGCTTTAAATTCCAAGAGTCCCCACTGTAATGAGGTTCAGGAACCTGGTAACAGCCCAACCCCACGTCCCAGTAACACAAAGCATAACTCCTCAGCATTATTGGCACAATGGAGCCCAAACTCCATGGTCATGGCCTCAGGTCTGCCACTGGCCACGCGTGTGCTCTTTAAAGAGGCCACTTTTCCACAGAAGCAATTGGTTCCACGCAGCCTAATCCAGAGTTGGAAGGTCTGAGAGGATCTGGGAAATCGTCACTTTTTTTTCTTCACGGAATTTCTGCATAAGAAAACAAGCAGAAAAGTCAGGCATAACTAAGCACAGCCCCCCTTCCTTCTGTGCAGTGGCTTCATCTTCAGGATGTTCCTCATGAGCAGGCACTGAACTGGGGCTGAGGAGCAAGAGGAGCTCTGGAGAGACTCCAAACACCACATACAAAACCCTTTAGATTAGAGAATGAAGTGCATCACTTCAGTGAATACTGGGGGGAATTTAGGACAAGACCAGCCCCAAGTTCCACAGCACAACCCACACGGGACTCCAGAGCCCTCCTGATTCTTGGTGCTCATTTGTAGTCAAAGGCTCTTTCCCCCCTCTGAAAAATGCACCTTCTAAGAGCAGAATGTTTCCTAGCAACAGCTGATGCTGTCAGCTGTTTTTAACACAGCCTCAGCATGTGGCACACTCAGGAGCTGCCACATTCCACCAAAACTTGTTTTCACATTACATTACTGTAACCCGGGGGAAGAGTTCAGAACAGTTCAGACTTGAGGTGTTATTTACTCAATAAGTCTCAAGTTTTTAAACTACAGTCATGTTTCATAAGGCTTTGATCTGCCATGCTGTTAGTAATCCACTCTCCTCCCTAACAAAGCACCAGACCATGGAAACACATGAAGGATTTTTCAGGCATTTCTGTGTCTGTGAGAGATTCTTACAGCATCAAGGTCAAAGAGACCTGTGGATAATTTTCCCAAGCAGAAAGATATGAACATTTTTTGCTTGTTACTGATGCTTTAAAAAGATATTTTAGAAGGAGTTGTTCCTTTAGCCAATGGAAACAGTACCTTGCATTTTGTTTTCTCACACAATTCTGTTCACACATTCACTGCATAGATCTCAAGAGAAAGAGGTCTCTTTTTACTTTTTACGTTTGCATAAAAAAAAATAACCTTCTGGTAATTCTGAAAATAGAGTCTCTTTTGTCGCTCTGGCCCTGGTAAGGGCCACATAACTACAACACCAGACTGTCATGGCAGATGACAAAACACACGAAAATTGAACAAGACACAATCTCAACTGTTTCATACAAGTTCTCACCTCTGACTTGTTTTAATAACTTCATTCTGGTATTCAGTCACTGGTGCTTTAGCTGGCCTCTTAAAGCACAGTCACACACGGCAAGGTACAAACGTACAGAACAAAGCTCCTGTGTGGCAGGAAAGAACCCAGAGACCCAAACTCACCCCTTACTTGCCTAATTAAAACGAGCCAGCCATGTTGTTCCCCTGGTTCTGCAAGGACACGAGCAGATCATCGATTTTCTCCATGTTCTGGTTGGTGGCCATGGCCGAGGGCAGCGGCGGGGTCTCGGGGAGCTGCTGGGACAGGAGCGCGGGCACCGCGGGCTGTGCCTCGCCCTGGGGCTGCCCGGGCTGGCCCATGGCCATCAGCTCCTCCGGCAGCGCCGCCGGGCCGGGGGGCAGCAGCTGGCTGCAGTCTGGGGGACAGAGGGACAGCTCAGTGTCTCAGCACAGCCAGGGAGCTCCCACAGCAAAGCACGCGGCTGCGACCACGGCCCACCACCAGCTGTGCGCCCTAGGAGAGCTGCTACGAGCTGCTGTAAGCAACACCCACACCTCTCGCTGCTGGGGCTCACAGGCACCCACAGACCGGCGCTCACTGAGAAAGGCTCTGCATCCCACAGAACTGCTCAAGGAGGCTGGGTCCAGAGAGGGGGTAAGGAAAAGTGCCGGTTTGTACAGCTAAGTTCATTTAACAGACGCTTTTCTGGACTCTATGGCTTCTAAAATCCTTGCTTTCCTTCAATAATGTGAAGAAAGCCAACACATATATTGTGGAAACCAAAAACAGCAGGAGAAATACCCTCTTAGGATAGCAACGTCATTCCCAGATTCAATATCAGGGAGAGATTCTTCCCCGAGAGGGTGGGCAGGCCCTGGCACAGGGTGCCCAGAGAAGCTGTGGCTGTCCCTGGATCCCTGGCAGTGTCCAAGGCCAGGCTGGACAGGGCTTGGAGCAGCCTGGGACAGTGGGAGGTGTCCCTGCCCATGGCAGGGGGGGCACTGGATGAGCTTTAAGGTCCCTTCCCACCCAAACCATTCTGTGTGTCTATGGCAGCTCTCTACACCGAAAGCTCAGCACCAGGCACTGGTTACTTACTGTTCTGGATGCCGAACAGGAATATTCCTGATGTCTGCTGGGATGACGCAGGGGAATTCTGCAGCTGGTTGATGGCACCTCCCGCTGTGTTGTGGAACAGAGGAGCCTGCTGCTGGGGAGGAGAAGCAGTTCCAGGCATTCCTGCCATGCTGCTTTGGGAGGAGTACATGGGGGACTGCTGCAGCTCTGGCTGGCTCATGCTGTTCTGAAGGGCAGACATGGAAGCTGAGGAGATGAAGAGGGTGACTTGTTGCTCTTGAGAACTCGGGGACCCTTGGACCAGCTGAATCTGGGGCGAGTTGTGGAAGATGGTTGGCTGCTGTGCTTCAGCCTGGCTGGAACCAGGATTCTGGAGAGGAGACACTGTGGTTTGACTCTGGAATTGCATGGGCTGCTGCTCCTGGCTCATCGAGGCCATATTGGACTGTGGATGAAAAATGGACTGGCCTTGTTGCTCCTGATTAGTAACTGGGTTTTGATTTGGATTGAAAATCATGTTTTGCTTTTGGGAGGCCATTGTACTCATTGCATTCTGATTGCTGAACATCATGTTCTGCTGCTGCTGCTGTTGCTGCTCCTGAGCTGGGGGGCTGCTCTGGATAGCAACAATCGAATGCTGAGGCTGGAAGATGGCTCCTTGTTGGTTCTGAGGAATGGAGCTGGACTGGATGGAGCCCAAGGACACTTGGGACTGAAACAAACCCTGCTGAGCAGGCTGAGCCTGCGGCTGCTCCTGGGGAAGCATGGAGCTCTGGATATGAGAGATCTGTGTCTGCTGCTGGAAAGAAGTCTGCTGTTCACTGTTTGTTGCTGTCTGAAGAGGAGAAATGGGATTTGGGCTTGTAAAGAATGACATCTGCTCTTCCTGAGCAGCAGGGTTGCTCATGGAACTTTGGGAAAGGAACATGTTGGCAGACTGCTGGTCTTGAGGCACCGAGGAGCTCTGCAAGACACCCATGGCATTCTGTGAGTGGAACATCGGGGGCTGCAGTTGGTCAGAGGAATTAGTGTTGGTCTGGTTGTGGACAATGGAATTTGAGCTATGAAAAAGGGATCCTTGTGTTTCCTGGGATATATTCTGAGTGTCGCCAATAGGGTTCTGAGAATGGAAAAGCTGAGCTTGTGAGTGTGGAGACTGTTGGATGAAGCTTCCCGACTGAATGGACATCATTTCTCCGCCTTGCTGGAACAGACCCCCGCCCTGCTGCTGAGTCCCACTGGCCTGGACACTCATCATGCTCTTGGTAGATGAGAAGAGGTTAACCTGGGACTGACTTTCCCCACCGTGCTGCATCGGAACCATGGTCTGAAACACAGAGCTCTGCATCTGTTTACTCTGCCCCGAGGCCTCTTCTCCCTCAGCAGAGCTGGAGGGCTGGAACATGGCAGGGCCGTTGTTGGAGACCGGCTGCTGCGCGGGGGCGGCCGCCTCGCTGCCCGACACCCCCGGGGACGAGGAGAACAGCTCGCACTGCATCTGCATGTCCTCACTTGTGGACAAGCCACCCATCATGTGAGACGCCTGCTGGTACACCGGGGACTGCTGCAAGGCTCCGTTCCCCGACGTGGTGGAGGAGAACAGATCTGACTGCATCTGCGTGGCCGCCTGGCACATGTTCTGCTGCATCCCCATCACCATGGCCGCCGACGTCTCCATGGCCTGCTGCTGCTGCTGCTGCTGCTGCTGCTGGTTGGACAGGGCACCCTCAGGCTGCGAGTGAACGTTCTCAGCTCGTCCAGGCAGAAGGTTCTCCGGTCTCGAATGGACAGCCGTGTCTGAGGAGGAAAATATCCCGGGATTTACGCTGCTCTGTATCTGGCTAACCTGCTGAAAGATATCTGCGTTCAGCTGATCTTGGACATCCTCGCTGCTGTCTGAGCCCGAAAATAAAACAGAAGATAACTGCTGCTGAGCTTCCAGAACCTGCTGCACCAAGTCAACATTCCTGTTGCTGCCCGTGGCGGTGTTGGTGGGGAAGTTCCCAGCCTGGAGCTGCTGGATGGTATTCTGGAGCTGACTCACACCGCTGGCCGACGAGAAGATGCTTGAGGAAATCTGCTGCTGCAGGGCCTGGGCCGGCTCTGAGAGCGTCGGCTGCTGCTGCTGAGAGGCATCAGCCAGCTGTGACAGAGTCACCACGGTGCCATCCGACTGCAGCACCTCCCTGGGCTGGGAATCCCTGGCCTGGAACTGTGCAGCCTGCTGCAGCAGGGCATCGCTGTTCTGCAGCTGGCCCGGCGTGGACACTGCGGAGAAGCTGCCGGGCTGGGAAATGTCCTGCGTTTGGATCGTGCTCAAGGTCTCTGGGTTGTACACCTTGGGCTGGATTTGCTGCTGGTTTTCGCTTTCAGAAGGTAAATGGGAAGCAGAAGTTGATATGCCAGACATGCTGTTTTCCAGTGTTTGCTGAGTTGGTCCAACCACATTTGAAGCCTGAAGAGAGCAAGACATTCAGTAACTTATAAACTTACCTGGGTTATGCTGATACAATTTCCCCAAATCCCCAATGTCCAGGGAAGATCAGAGGGAGATGTGAGATGTGAAAGCCAGACACACCCAAAACAGCAAGCAAATGATTAGCAGCAGAAGTTCTACGTCAAGAATGGAACCACGGCACAATTGAATGAAAGCAATGCTAAGAACTGATTAAAAGAATATCCTTACAGCAATTTATTAGTTCTGTGTCACAGGATAAAAACCCCATTGTAGTGTCACCAACCCATCAATCTGTCTGGGTGCAGGAACCAGGTCAGTTATCAAAGGAAATTGTTTGACTCATGCTCTGTGATTGTGTTTTGCCCAGACTGATCCTGGATGTGACACTTCCCCTGTCTATTACTCTTCTCCACTGTTAAAGCCCGGACCAAGGAGTAGAGGTAACTGAGTCTGAAAGCTGCTGTGCTCAGCCCCCACCAACCTCACCTGGAACATGGGGGGAGAGCATTTTTCTGCACTTACTTCCATTGGAGCCACATCTTCGTTCTTGATCATACTGCTTGGCATGAGCGGAGTTATCAAGGCACTAGGAAGAATGTTCACCTTCTCCATACAGCCCGTGGCCTTCACTGCTGCAGCCACAAAGGAAACGAGAAAAAGAGGGGCAATGGTAATACCCAGCATTCCATAACTCCTTGTAAGCAAATTAAAGAATTACTCTTCAATGTAAAGCAACAGATCTGCACGCTTTAACCAAATTTAAACCTTACAGTAACGTGGCAGTAACAGTTCTGCACATGTGTATAGAGTGAGGAAGGACAGAACAGACAAAGTATGTAGAGCAGACAAAATTCTCTGACCTCTGGTTCACAGTGAGCCTGGAGTAGAAGAGGTACAGGAATGAACCTCAAAGAGGAGCTACCACAGACACCCCCATGAGAAGGTAAATTCAGCTTTATTGCATAAACTAACTGAGGACATGAAGGAACGGCAACAGCACGTTGTGTTCTGAGGAGCAGCAGCTGCTCTCCTGGAGCAGTTGGGATCTCCCCTCAGTTAAGCTCCACACTAAGTGAGATGGATGTCAGGCTTACCCCGGATATCAAATACTATTTTCCTCATCTTTTCAGCCTGGCTACTAGAAATGTCTTACCAGTGCTTTAGGAGTTTGTTTCACTGCCCTACATATTTTTGCAAATTTCTCCCCCCAGGTATTCTCTGCAGGTTTAAATTCATCATACCTTGTGTTACCCTCCATAACACATTGTAAAGCCTCTTGTAAACCCAGCCCTGCCAAGAGCCAGCTTTAACTCCAGCACAAGTCCATGGTCTCACCTGCATCCAGAGTCCTGTCCCACTGTGACCCCACTGCTTATCTGCTTCTCCAGAGCAGCTCTGGGAACTCCCAGGCACCTTTCTGCCCCACCAGAGCTCGAACAGGTAACTAAGAGACATTTCCTTCCTCGACTTTATTTTAATATTGGAAGGATCAAGTCACACTTAAACAAGTAACAGGTAAACCTAAAACCTATTCCTTTGGAAGAAAAGGACAAATTTTGTCTGGATAGAATGATCAAAAAAAAAAAAAAATCCTCACTGAAGGGGGTAAGTTGAAATTCCCAGAATTAGCATTTTTAACTAATCACGCTGAAAGCAGTGCTATAAAACCTATAAAAATACAGCTTCTGAAAAACACCATTGTCATGTTTGTTTTTCAGTGCTCAGCCCTTCCCCACCACCACCTTTAAATGTGTTTTTGCTTAAATTAACACTTCACAGTTTCTTTGTATTAACTGCAATCCTAGGCTTCCTTTTTATTCTTCACTTGCAAACATACTAAATAAAGATTAGACTGCAGAGCCTAATGCATGAAAAACGTAAAAAAAACCAGTATTACTTTTTGCAATTTTTTTGTCCTATATTAGCTTGTACTAAAATATACTGATAGGAATACTGTTGTAAAGAAAAATATTCAGAGTCAGAAAACAAACTTCCCTGTAAGAATAGGGCCAGGTTTTATAAGCAGAGATTTATCACAGGATGTCTGATTCATTTCTCCAAATTTGGGTAGGAATTCATAGTTAAATTATTAAGAACACTGATAAGAATCAATTTAGTACCTTTTATAGCCTCTTCAAAAGAACAATGTTGGGCTGGGCTGGAGATTTCCTTCTTCACATTAACATTCAGAGTCCCAGCTGCCGAGACAAAACACATTGAGAACTTCCTTACCTTAAATCAGCAAACAAGTCAAAAAAACACAAAGCAAACCAAAACAATTCATTATAGCTTAAAGAAATTCAGGTTCTTTGAAACCCACACAAACCTTTGCACTGTCTATTGCGATACAGATAAATAAATAAACTAAAATACATGAAGTGGGCAAATTGCAGCTTTCCTCAGGATAAAGCCTGGTGGGATTTCTTGGTTAATTTGTATGGAATATGTTGATTTTTTTATCCTGCTCAGCTTCATTTCGATCCTTACACTAGAAATGGATGTTTCTATATAAGAACAGCTGTCACAAGACAGCTGGAATTTGAGGTATTTGGCACATAAATGAGAAAAGCAAAGCCTTTAGATCTTATTATTAACAGAGCAAAACTCTCCAGCAAGAGGGGTTTGGAAAGATATGATTCCTTTGCACGGAGCAAAGGCTGTGGAGTGAGAAGCTCAGCAGGTGAGGTGGCCACTCCTGCCCCAGGGCACCCCACCCACCTGGCTCTGGAGTGTAGGTGAAGGGCTGCACGTCGTGAGATCTCCCAGCGTTGGTCACCACGTAGATTCCCACAGAGACAGCTGAGGTGATTTGCTGGTCATGATATGGTGGCACCTTCACAATAAGGTGATTCTGCCAGGCAAAAATAATTGAAAAGTCACATTTTATTACTACTGATCTTAATCGTACTTGCATCCATCAAAAGAGAGAAACAGACTGATAAGCCACCATCAAAAGCCAGGACACTGAGGGCAATGCACATGTGGGGTACTGCCTTCAGAGGGGGGACCAGGATGGCACTTTTCTGACATCATTTGCAGCCAAAGAGTCCAAAAAGACACTTACTTGTGTCAAAAAGAATAAATATTCTGTCAAACATTTCAAAGTGGAACAGCAATTCAGCCAGTTATAAAGACTATGGTGTACACACAACCTCCTTCCATGGAAAACTGCTGGGAAAACTGAATTAGGCCTTTTAATTCCATTGTGTGTAAGGTCAAAGACCTGCTCACCAAACCCACTGCGGGATCCAAGCTCTCAGTCACAAACTGACCAATTATACTTGTGTAAACCCAAAATTATGTTCTATCAGACTCACAACAGACCTTATGTGAAAAAATTAGTATTATTTCTAGAAATGCACAGAAAGAGGGAAAGGCTTGATTATTGTTTCTTTGAAAACAGAGTCACTGTATTTTTTAAATTAAAAATATAGTAACAATAATAATAGTAGTAATAATAGTAAGAGTAGTAGTAGCAATAACAATAGTAACACAGAAGTACCTGATGAAACAATTCCATGTCAATTTCAGCTTCTGCCTTCCACGAATTCTCATCTAAATGAAAATTAAAAGCCTAAGTTATTGCACATCCTGTAGAGCAATTTACTTTAGTGCCTTGGACTCTGCTCCTCAGTTTGCTCTCCACGACTGAGCTTTACCCAACAGTGGAACCACGACCCCAGGCTCTGCCCAGCACCCCAAGCCAGCACTGCTTTCACACTAACCGGAAACATTCTCTTGGAAAATCACTTTTGTTCCCTTTAGGAAGTTCTTGCCAATCAGGAAAACCTCCTCTTCACCCTTCACTGAGCAGCTGTGGAGACTTTTCTTTAGGATCTCTGGGACTCCTGCTGGCTGAGCTGCAAGGGTCAAAAACAGAGTCTGGAATCAAGAAAATATCAACATCCAAACCAAACCGCTTTTACTGACAGTGTTATGAAGGAAAAACTAAAACTCCTGAACTCCTTTCTTTACCATGTATTTCATGACAAACTATTCAGAATATAGCCTTTTCTATTATTTCCTCACTAAATATCACAAAAATCGCACTTAGCTCAATGATCCACTCAAGAGTCTTTTTTCCTTTTCTCCTGCACTTATTAAATCTTCAAAATGAAACTCCCAGTGTTGGAGCCAAAGCTCAACAAGTGCTCAGAAGAGCAGAAAATGTGTTTCTGTAACTCCCTGGTGTAGTGATCTCCAGAGGCACCAGCCCTTAGACACACCTGAAGCTGACCTGCAAATTCAGCCTCCGGGTCATAACATTTTTTTGTGAAGCTTATTTTGTTCTGCTGTGCAGAAGAGCAGAAGCAGAAATTCCCCTGTCACCTGGGGGCTTTGCAGTTCTTTTACGTGACACACTTTTCTGGCTGGTGCTAGAACTAACCCAGGGCTTGGAGCCACCTGATACCCACAGTCCACAGCAGGGAATGGAATTCCTTGCTAGACTCACATCTCTGTGGTTGGGAATTTTAGCAATTTGAATCAAACAAGCCAAGAGGATGTGGTTTCACAGACACACATCCCTGGATGCCCCAGATGATGGTTTATATCATTCTTATAATAAACTGTCTTTGCTGCAAACCATTCCTATTCTTCTTAAAGCTTAAACCAAACAGGAGCATGCGTGCTAAATGCTAATGAGCTCTGCAGACAATTTAAACAGAGATACATTTTAAAATAATGTGCTTTGGCACATTTAATGTAAAATAATTCCAGTTTCTAAGGAAGGTTCCTCAGCCACCTTTTCTCCTCACCACAGCTCCCCAGGGCACACACCCAGACCTGTGTCTCTGCACTTGCCTGGCCCACTTTGAGTGTTTAATGACAATATTCTCTGGGCTTACTACAGAGCAGAACATACATCCTGTACCACTCCAAATTATTTAATGACCTTTCAGAAAGGATTTTTCTACAACTCTGGCTGCGGGTTCCCAGGCAACCGTTACGCAACGACTGAATATGCTCAAGGCACATGAAAAGAGTAACTGGATTTAGGTTTGCTAACAAGTTAACAAAGCCTATTTAAAACACAGGCCTTAAATAAAGAGCCTGCAGCTCCTTAATGCCTTTTCTATGGTTTCAGGAACATTATTAGTTATAAAACACAATGTAAATAGGCTGTGAGGAGTGTAAATGCAAACTCTGTTGTAAAGGTACATTACACATCTGTAGTAAGGTTCATGTAGCAAACCAACCCGGTGTAATGTGCTCGAGGAGATACTTTATATTCAATAAACAACACATTTCATGCCATTTTGATCAGCCAGTACCCATGTGCCAGCACTACTTGCTTGGCCAAGGTCTACTGCAAGTCCCTGTAGCTTTGGTGTAAGGTAAGAGAGAAGTGCAGAGTCCTGGAAGGAGCCTCAGGAATTCCCCTCTCAACCTTCACACCCACAATCACTTTTACCCACATATCCCCCAAAGACACAAGTCTGCCCAGAGTATTTTGTGTCTGTGTTCTAAGACTTCCAGCAGTGGAGACACTGTAAAATTCCTGGGCAATCTCTTAGCAACTTACACAATTGAGAATATTTTCTTAGCAAGTGACCAAACCCCAGCCTGCCAAAAACCAAACCAACTTACTCTTTGCATCAAATACAAAGTTTTTTTTAGCTCAACAGCCTATTTTAAAATCAGTCTCTAAGTGTTTCATCTCAGACTCTCATGCTCTACTCACAATAGCAAGTTTTGGACTGTTGGAGAAAACATCAGGTGATTTCCACCCCTTTTTCTTCTATGGCTGAAATAATTTTATCTTTAACCAGGAAGTTACAAACAAAAGAGATACAGGAATGGCTTTGGGAGATTTTATAGAAAATGTTTTTATCATAAATCTAAACATTAATATCAGATACTCCATTGCTGCAAGATACCACCATGGTCTACTGACTGGAATGGAGCTGCAAAGATGACCATACTTTTAAAAAATAACCACAAAAAATTATTTTTGGAAAATAAGGGCACAATATGAGTGCCCAGGAGCTTGTCTACTCTTTCCATGCAAATAGAAAAAGCTCTCCATCTCATTCATCCAGATAAGGGGTGCAACAAAAGGAGCCTTAAGGTCCCTTCCAGCCCAAACCATTCCATGATTCCACAATTCCCTTTTCCCTGCTGGCCAGTGGAACCTCCCCAGCCAAGGCAGCCATCTGTGCTTGTGCTAAACAGAGCAGTTTAATAAAGAGCTATAAAAAGTTTTGTTCTTGCACTGAACCAGAACAGATTCAGCCTCTGGCCCATGCGAGGACCACAGCTGAGAGAGCCAGGCTTGCTGACTTACTGCAAGTCCTGTCCAGCACTGAAAGCTGAGGCACAAATGTGACAATACAGAAAAACGTCATATCAGTCATTTTTCAAAGTAATCACGACAAAAATTGTGAAATTTTAGGAGGCAAAAATTCATTTAACTGAAGATCAGAAAATGCGTAACTATTTTTCAATACTGGACAACAATTTTAATATATCCCACCACAAATAAAAATCAATCCACTTGATTTTAGCTACAGCAATTCTGAAATTATCACAGATTAATACAGGGTAGTTTTTCTTCCCCCAAGGCACTTTCACAGAATCACAGCATCATTTAGGTTGGCAAAGACCTCTGAGACTATCAAATCCCACCCGTGCCCGACGCCCACCTTGTCCCCAGCCCAGAGCACTGAGTGCCACCTTCAGGCCTTCCTTGGACACCTCCAGGGCTGGGCACTCCAAACCTCCCTGGGCAGCCCCTGCCAATGCCTGAGCACCCTTCCCATGCAGACATCAAACTAAAAACCAGAGGCCTCTACCCTCAGCCCTTTGGTCTGACACTCACTGCACAGAATGGGGGAAGAAGGCGTCTGCAGGGTCAGGGTGGAGCCGTCCTTGCGCGTGATGTTGACGCGAAAGACGAGCCGAGCGCGGGTGCTTTTCTTCTTGGAGCCGGCAATCCCTATCCTGGCTTCCACATCAGCATTCCTCAGCTTCAGGATTCCCACACAATCAACCCTAACACAAAACAGAGCAGAATTTCATAGTTTAGTAAGTTCAGCATCTCTAACAACCTCTTGAATAGTTTCATAAGCCAAAGTCAAAAGCCTTGAGGTAATTACTGAAATGTTATTAGATTTCTTTCTATTTACATGAAATCTACGACCTTTTTCAAGTTTTCATTCAACCCTGCCTAATTTGGATGATGAATCATGGAAGAAAGGCATATGAAAGCATGAATAAAACAGAAAGTGCAATATAATTCTGGTAAGCATTCAATTTAGAATCAAAGCTCTTCATTCTTCCATCCCCAGGGCGAGATCTGTGTTTGTAGGATTATTGCTTCAAAATATTCTGCATTCACTTAAAGAAAGCAGGAGTAGAAGAAAACTTACTGTAGTCATATTATTTATGTTCAGTGGGACTTGGAAGTGACAGATAAGTCCTCCCATAAGTGTGGTCCTAGGGGAGATGTACAGGGCCAGGTGAGTGATGCAGTGCTGGCTTTTCAGACAGGCTCCATGCAAAATGATTTAAAGCAAAAAAACAGCCAAAAAAAGAACAGTAGAAGCAAACACAGCCTGATGTGTTAAAAAGAAGAATATTGCAATTTACGCAGGATTTTGGGTTCTGTGCCCAAAAAGCACAGGGACCACCTGGTATCTCATCTGCATACACCGAACTGCAAGCAAGAGCCGAGGAGCAGAGAGAGGAGAGTGCCAAGATGCTCAGACTTTCACCAGAGCCCATCCAATGGAAAAAGGAAATCGGTTCCCAAACCCAAGCTAATAAATGAAAATATTCATGGCAGGAGCTACTCACGCCAGTGTCATGTTGTTGCTCGGGTCCAGCCCCACCTCGATGACCGTGGTCCCCTCGATGTCCACCTCCTTGCAGGGCGTGGTGTTCCTGCCCGTCACCCTGCAGGCCTGGTAGAACCCGTGTGGCTTCACACGCCCGGAGTCGTTGCCCACGAACACCTGCAGCACCACGGGCTCGTTGTGGCCTTCCAGCTGCAACACGCCAGGAGGGCAATTAACACAGGAACAACTGCTTTAATTGTTATTATTAATGTCTTGTTTCTAATGCAGCCTGAATCCTGTCTACCCTCAGACAGAATGATCCCAACTGTGACTCTCGCATCTCTTATAACCTCCTGCTCTCACCCCAACTGGGACTACTCCCCCCTCTCTTCCCAGGATCCTACTCCTTTCCCCCCCAGCATCTACATCCACCAGTCAGCCAAAAAAGAGAACATTTCCTGCAGCTCATTCCAAAGGTGAAGAGGTTTTTCTGGTCAGTATGTGTACAGCCACTGGCATTCCAGGACCCCACCTTCATGCCAGATGCATCTTGAAAGCCTCGTGAAACCTGATTACAATTGTCCAACACTTGTAAAACCCCTGACAGAGTCAGAATAGGATGAAAGGGAAGCAGAGGGGGGAATGGGATGATTGAATGGTCCAACCATCTAACCACATTAAGCCCAGCTTTCCTTCAGACACCAAAATAAAATTAAAAACAGTAACTTGACATCTCCTACTTAAAAGGTAACAATATCAGGATTCACTGAAACACTCCATAAATAAGAGCAGGTCAGACATTTTAACATCCTCCTGCAACCCCATGTGCCAGCCATAATTATCTCAGAACAGGGCAGTGAAAAATACATTCATTTTTGTAACATCAACACCCTGGCATGAAATAGTTTGTGTCCTCTTAACGCTCTTTTTATCTGGGATCCCCACTGGGGCCACAGACTAAAAATGCTCTGAGGTAAAAGAAGTCCTGAAGTAAACCTGGACATTGCATTACAAAGGAAACTCTCCTTCTTTTTAGGAAATAGTTAAGAAAAATACTCCAAGTGAAAAGAAACACTAGATTGTTGTCAAATTCCCAGGCCAGAGATGGAAATTCCTTGCCAGAGCATTCTAGGAGATAAAATGAGTATTTTAATGTTTCCACTGAGATACATTTGTTGCTCAAGGATTTCTGGGTGACAGTGTTGTCTTTTGTCCCAGGCCTGGCAACCCAGGCAACATGTGCAGAAAGAAGCTCCAGTTTTGTTAGTGAGGAGATGCAAATGAGAGCAGAATCCTCCAGAGAATCTCTTGGGGGATTATTCCCTGACGCATTTAAAAACTGTAGTTCTGAAATTTGTAGCAAGTTTGAATAAAGGAAAAAAACAAATAAACCAGCAAATACTGGTAAGATCATTGTGTGCTCATGTCCAAACAGCAAATGTGACTGTCACAGATAAGCAAAGCCCCAAGAGCTCTGGAGGTGGCCAAGCACAGGCATCCACCTGGGACTCACAGGCACAGCTCACTGTGGCAGTAGAGACGGACACACCACACGTATGGCAATCCAAAGGGCTTAACAGTCCCTTGATTAAGGCTTGGTTATACAACTTTAGAGTTGCATACTGACTGCAGACTCAAGTTCTAAGTCACCAAGAACAGAGTTTTATTAAAATGGCCCCGAAGTTGCTTCTCCTCCTCAGCCTGAGTCAGAGCTGCGCGCCACAGCCGCTCCCAAGCGCCAGATCTCTGCTGAGCACCAACGTTTTCACACTGCTCTTCCCCATCTTTAAACCCCACAGACAAAACAAAAAGCCCCCTTGTCCCTAACATATTCTTTCCCACTAGCTCAGATTTCCTGAAGATTCACTGACTCATTTTGTCTGCCCAGCCCTGGCAGAGTTTTATCTGCAGGGTATGAACTCCTCTGCCTACTGGTAAAGCAAACTGGAACTTCCAGGAATTCAGTAACATGAGACTCTTCCAAAGAGAATTTTCACTGATGGGTGCTAAAGGGTAACTGGGAAAGGAATTAAAAGGAAATTCAGATGAACAAAGGCCCATTAAGAAAATCCACATAAATGAGCACTAAATCCCCATAGCAACAGGCCGATATGAATGGATTCTTTTCTTATGAAACTTTACTGGAGTTCTGCATTACTCAGGAGGACTGAGTGAAGGGCTGATGGCATTCCTAACACTGCTGAACAGGACTTTGAAGATAAGTGTGCTTCTGTATTCTGTCAGCAGCAGTCAGCACAAATTTTAAGGGCTGTATCACAAACAAACATGTCTTTGTGGACCTGGTAAGTTAGTTTGGGTTGAGAACTGTTTTGATGCTTTCTCAAAGTGACATAACTAAGAAATAATATGAAATAAAATGCAATGAAATGAAATGTCTTTCACCCTCCTTATCTGTATAACAAATCTAGCCATCTACTCGCTCTACCTGCTGGCCACACTCCTCCCAGTATGCCATTTGCCATGGTGCCAGCGCAGTGCTGGCCTGGACTCAGTTCTCTGGTGACTCTCATAATCACTTGTGGGAGGTATTTGACATCAGTTCCTCTGTTTGTCACCCTGAGTCAAGTCCAGCCTTGCTCCTGGTGAGCCTCTCTATCATTTCCTTTAGGAAACCTCCCCAAGTCCTCAAGTTCTCCAATTGCTTTCCCCAGGCTAGACAGGGAAGAAACAAGTGCAAATTCCCACTCTGTGCATTAGTGTGCAGTCCCTGGAGGACAGCCTCAGTCTCCTTCCTGAGCAGGAATGTCAAAGATCTCCTTGTAACCTTCTTCTTTATGCTTCTCCTCAGAGCAAGAGGCCTTCAGCACTTGAATTTTAAAGCATTGAGGTCCATAGAGGAAACAGGCTGCAACTGTCAAGTGTGCACATGAATGCTGCCTCTCTCCTTGCCCCCATTCTCCAGGTCTCCTGATCCACATCCACCTCTACTACCTCTACTTGTACCATGCTAAACACACTGAGCAGTATCACCTGTAAAACACACCTCAGTGAGATCTTCATGTCTCACTTGAAAGACACTGTACTTGTCAGCTCAGAAATTGCTGAATTAAAAAGAACAAAAAACACCAAGCAACCAAAAAAAAAAAAAAACCAAAAAAACCCAAACAACCCCACTTTTTTTTTTTTTTTTAATGAAACCTGGTTTTATGTCCTTACTACCACAAGACAACAATGACCCACTGTCACCAGCCATCAAACAGCTAGAGCACTCCTCCATCCCACTTTTGTGGGCATGGAATGTCTCTGTATTCACACAGTTCATGGAACTGCAGCCTAACAGGACGTGCATCCCAGATTTTATATCCCTGCCTTGACATCCAGCTTCCCTCTCCTCTAGCCCTGTGACACCAGTAAGACCTGTGAGCTGCAAAGAGGAGATGCAGCCCCTGCAGCCCAGACACTGCCAAGCCTGCAGAGACCGAGGTGAAGCAGCTGCCCTCCCCCAGGGCAGCCCTGGGCAGGCAGTGCCCGTGGCCCCAGCCTACCTTCACGGTGGGAAAGCCCTGCTGCGTCCGGTCCTTGACGGAGCCCCGGCTGCCCTCGGTCAGGTACCGAGCCCTGTGCTGGGTCTCTGGCTGCACCATGATCTTCAGCTCCTTCCCCTCACTCTTAGTCGGGTACTGACCACACAACATTGGGGTCTTCTTCCCTCCAGCTCCCTTCTGGTTCTCTGATGCTCTGGGAAGTCAAAGCACACCATCAAGAAGATGTTAGAAGCAGCTCCTCAGAAAAAACACTCCAAATCACAGAAAAGCTAAAAAGGCAAGGAGTGTGTATTAATGGATGGAGGCTCTGTAGTTGAGAGCAAACTTTGGAATTCTCTTTCTGCCACAAGAGACCTGCAGGATGAAGAGGAATGGTGCTTCCCTGCCTCCTCCATCCAGAGCACATGGGAACTGCTTTTCAGAGAGCAAACATAAAGGAAGGGAAAAGCAATTAGCATTAAACGATGTTAACGAACAGAAGGCGGCTCATAACCTGCTTTTTCGGAGCCTATGACACAGCCTGAACAAGCTGTTTTGCTGCTGTAACAAACACACACGTACACACACACTGGATGGGTTTAAGGTTAAATGACACTTCTTTAAACAGGAAAATAGCCTCATGCCTGTCTCCAGCTCAACTTGTGTATCTATGCAAACTCCAGCTCCGATTTCTGTCTAAAGAGATTGACCAATTTATGTTAAAAGGCAATTAGTTATTGTAAAAGCTCTGGCATAATTGCACCAGTGTTCAATCAGTGTATGCACGAGGCCTTTCCTTCCAGGTGCATTCCGTTAGATGTAGTGGCTTGTGCTCAGTTCCATAATTAAAACCAGGATGAAGGAGCCCTCCCAAGTCTATCAGCACATGAGCCATTTTGTGTTCACTTTCCAGCACAATGGGAAATAACCCTTGATCCTACACAGATCAGGATTTGGTAATGAACCTGAAGTCAAAAATCTCCTTTCCCACTAGGAAATGTTAATGTGCTGCAGCACATGATGCACACAGGGAAAGGGCTCCATGATTCATGCAAATGTCATATTCTCTCTTCCTAGAAAAACATGGTTTCTAACAGCTAATGCTTGGGAAGAAAGCAGTTTTAAATTGCAGGTATGAATTGCTTAAAAAACAAATCCTGTTTCAATGTGCAAGTTATCAAGTAATTTATCCAGGATTTTTTTCCTTCTCAAACAGGGTGAAAACTGCTTTTTTTTCCAAATTATTCCCTGGGAGCTTTGCCACTGCATGAGGCTCTCACTGACCTGCAGCTGGGGTGACCCAGCTCTCCCCCACTACCAGATGACTTACACTGACAAACACAATGCATGCCTTTCCTAAAGCTCTGCAGTGCACAGAGCAGCCCCTGGACACAGCACACGACCCCAACCCTCCTTCCCCCAGCCCTGAGGGGCCTGGCCTGGCACTGCTCCTTTTCCTGCTTTGCCCCCACCCCACCACATCTCACAGCCCTGAAAGCCATGGAATCATAGACCTCTGTGGGTTGGGAGAGACCTCTAGAGATCATCCAGTGCCACCCCTGCCATGGGCAGGGACACCTTCCACTGTCCCAGGCTGCTCCCAGCCCCAATGTCCAGCCTGGCCTTGGGCACTGCCAGGGATCCAGGGGCAGCCACAGCTTCTCTGGGCACCCTGTGCCAGGGCCTCCCCAACCTTCTTGTAAAAACCATTCTCGTTCAATCTACACTAAATCAACCCTCTTTTCATTTCAAACCATCATTCTTTTTGCCTAATGCCTATTTGTCACACTCTTATTTCCACTAAGCCTTCCAAAACCTTTCACTACGCATAAAAAAGGGGTTAAAACAGGGAGAGTTGGTGCTTTGGATGATTTCCATTCCCATTTTCTGTCCATGAAGGTTAAGCACTTCACTGTGGACAGCCCAGTCATGGCCCTGGCTGCCTTGCACACTCACCCTCAACCAGGACCCTGATGAGACAGGAAGTAGATAAAAACTAGCACAAACCCCTGCAAAATAATAATAACAATACCATCTTACAATAAAACAATCTTCCTGCCAAGGAGTCCTGATTACTCTGCTCAGTGCAGTCACACTAGCTGCTTAAAAACAAAAGAAGCTATGCACAGGAGCACAACATCCCTTCTTTTGGGAAAAGGGACAAAACTGTCCTCAAAACCTGCGGCAAGCTAAACAAACTGTAATTAACACCACTATGCTCCTTGCTTCTGCACAAGTTCAGGGAAAACTCTAATGCAATTCAAGCTTGTTAAGACAATCACCTTCTATCTTCCTGTCAGGACATTCTTCCCATGGACTAATCATTTCAAGGAATTTACCAACTCTCAGTCTCTCTTCTTTTTCTTGCTCAGAATTTTTAAATAAACCTCTCAGCTTCCCACAGGGAAGACAAGAAGGGATGCTGGGCAACCTCACCTCCCGTGTTTGACCCTTCCAAGCACCACCCTGGGACCCTGGCTGGGCCCTGGCACCGGGCAATGCTGCATGGAAAGACACCACAGGGACTGCTCAGTCTGACCTAGCCACACCTGGAAGTTCCAGCTCCGTAAATTAATATGTGAGACTGGGACAGAGTTGAATTTTGAAGGGAAACGTTGGCGAGCCGGCTATCAAAATGAAATTCACCTTCACTGCTCCCAGTGCCACGTCCCAGCAGCATAACATGACCACTGACCTCTCTGGGAGGACTGTACCCTTAAATCCCAACTACCTTTACTGTCAGCATACCAGTATTTTATCATTATCACATTTATGCAGAGAGATGCTCCTCACAATTATTTCAGTCTTTCCTTTAGACACTTAAACATTACTTTCAATCAATTAGCCAAACCTGGAGGCAATTTAAAGCCTTCACCAGAACTTCTCAGTGGTCTTTCTCCTCAAAATACAAGCATGAATCACTTATAGGTCCCGTCAATTAATGATTTCATTTTAATTCAGTTTATTCGTATTTTATTAAATTTTATTCGGATTGCAAATATTCACACCTGTACATTTCATATACAGACATTTATTAATTTGATTGTTACCAAACAAAATCTCCTCTAAGCTAGCACTTCTTTTTTTAAAAGGAATAAATGTAAGTGGCAAATCCTCTGATTCTACTCAAACAGATCTCCTGAGGAAAGCTTGGCCTGGTCCTGCTCTGCCATCAGGGCTGTTCTCAGGGCAGACCTGAAAGTGAAAGTGAGACCACGGAAACCTCAGTCTCTGCCCTGAATCGCCACCAATTCATCCACTTCTAAAAAGGCTTTCACAAACTCCAAGTTTCCACAGGAACATATTCTTTCTCTTCCTGGTTTTTAACAACAACTGTCTCTTCAGGGGCAAGTGCCATTTCCATTCACCACAGAGCACAGCAGCTTTCCTTGCTCTTTTCTTAAAGCCAAAAGTAAATGAACTCCCTTGGCTGAGCTCCACCAGGCTGGGAAGTTTAAAAAACTCCAGTCACTACAGTGACCCAGATTTGTAAGGCCAAATCTCCATATTCCAAAGGCAAAATTAAGTTTTCTAAGATCTTGGCCACTTCTTATCCCAGAGTGTTTATTTCCAAGGACAGTTCTGTTACCTTGGAATTTTCCTGCAGTTTAGTCTGGCCTAGGACACATAAGGAAAAACATTCCATTTTCTTCCCCTCTGAACCCACAGAGCCCATGGATTTCCCTAGTCAGCCCAGTGTTTTTGGGGAAGTATTCTTCTGTTTTTAGACCGAGATCTCACATATTCTTTCAGAGTTTAGAAAACCTCCCTGAGATCAGTGGCACAGTTCTTGCCTTTCCATGCAGCTTTTCCCTGTGGAAGGGAGAGCCTGGCCCCTTAGAGCCAGGGGGGGCACCTTCCTCATTCCAAGCTGCCTGGGGTCTACCAGGTACTAATATTTTGTTTTACTACCATCGATTTTGGCTGGTGAAAACCCCAAGGCCAGAGGCCACCATACCCAAGAAGCAGAAGCTCACTCAGGATGTGTTCTCAGAACTGCTTTTCACAGTGAAATTTTAAGTATGGAACTGCACTGACCCTGGGAATACAGACTCCAGGCTCTTTCCCTTTGGGATATGAGAAGTTCATCATCTTTGCCATCAGCCAAATTTTAATAGTCACCGCTGCTGTGATGAACGTCAGAACGTACTGCAAGCACAGACATAAAAGTGAAACCAAAATGCACTCCTGCCCCCAAAACAGCCCAAAACAAAAGAGCCAAATCTATCCATTTGACCATTTGAAAAGTACTAAAGAAGCAACAAGTTAAAAAATCAAATTAAAAAAAAAGAGATGTATCAACACACTCTTGCAAACTGATGGAATTGTCCTCTTTAAGCAGCTACTGGAATGCATTTAGGGAACACTGTGAAGTGGGAGATGAGGGGCCACCACCCAGGCGTGCCCACGCAGACACACGCACACAACCCAGAAGCACAGAGAGAAACAGCATTAGAGATTTATTTCTGAAAAAATCAAATACAGAGTGAATTCACAAGGAAAAACCAAAACCTTGTTCACCATATTGTCTTAACATTTCATAAAAAAGTAAAGCAAGTGATAATTTAAATGATGAGAAATCTTAACAAGACATTAACCATTAACTTCTACTCCCATCCCTATTTCTGTTTGACAAATAGAGCAGCAGGTGAAGTGTACAGACTGAAATCCTCACATAAAATCCTGCAAACAACCACTCAGGGTACGCCCACTTCACTCTGACTTTCTTTTAAAATACACTTTCATTGCCATTTTATAAATGGAATTGTGTGGCCTTTTGGGAATTTCACTTAAAGAACAGATGAGCTCATCAGCACTGCATTTAATTGCTGCAGGAAAGTTTAACTTTATCTTCTAAATAAAGATTAACAAAAGTCTAATGAGAACTTATCACAGAATCATGGAGTGGTTTGTGTTCAAAGGGACCTTCAAGAGATCCAGTCCCATCCCCTGCCATGGGCAGGGACACCTTTCACTATCCCAGGTTCCTCCAAGCCCCATCCAAGCTGGCCTTGGACACTTCCAGGGATGGGGCAGCCACAATTTCTGGGGGCAGGAAGAACTTATCCTGGGCTTGGACATGACAGGGACAGCAGAGAAGGGAAGGGTTTATGTGAGAACCTGAGCAGAACATTTTGTGGGGCACAGGGGCACTTTTATTACTTTGGGTTTACATATGGAGATAGAACGTTTTTCTTTTAAAAAAAAAAAAAAAAAGCAGATACCAACCCATTTCCTGCTTTTGAGTTGCTTTTGCTGTCCGTGCTGAGCTGAGAAAGGACATAGTGAGGCGCTTTGGCACTGTCGGCATCAAAGATATCCATGTTGGACTCTTCGCAATCTCGGCGTTTGATCCCTGGCCTCTGCTTTGGGTTGCGTTTGCGCGATTTACGTGGCACCTCAGTGTTATCATTGTAGGAACTGGTACTCATGTTACTGAAGTTGGAGGGTGAATCCTCCATCCACATACTGCAGCTCTGTTCTGACTCCAATCCACAGCCCTCATCCTGGCAGGACATCCGGCTGTTGTCCAGCAAGTCCTCGGGTGGTGGCGAGATGTACAGGACTGTGTGGCGCTTCGGCGTGGCCGGGTGCTGCTGGGCTGTGTTACTGGTTATCTGCTGCTCACTTACCCCTCGGGTACTTACCCCCACGGCCGCGGAGCAGCTCTCCACTTGCATAGCCTTGCTGTCGGTGACTGAGGTAGAGTAAATGGTAGGGCTGGAAGAGGTGGTAAAGGAGCTGCAAGCACCGCCCATGGAGGAAGAGGAGGGAGCTGAAGAAGCATCTGCGGTGTACAATTCACAAGTAAATACAGGACCCGTGGCGGGGCGTGCGCTGGCTATAGCAGTCCCAGTGAGATCAAGGTGATTTAGGAACCGATTACTTTCCCCCAAGAAATGTTTGGAATTTGGTTCAGTTTTGGAATGGAAGTGCTTAAAGCAATACAGCCTAGCCAATACTTTGGAAATGTCCAAACAAATCTTAGCACGATCCACTGTAATCAAAATTTTTTTACGACTTAATGTTAATTCGTATAAATGGCTGCGAGTAAACAGAGCTCTCATTGCCTCAGCTGGACTAATTATTGGTGTAGAAGCCATTTCATCTAAAATAGCCCCAAAGCAAAATGCTTATAATCCACATTCAATGCCAATTAAACCAGTTATTGTTGGAAATTTTAAATTTTTTTGGTTTTTTGGTTTTTTTTTTTGAAAAAGACGGGACTGTGCTTAGCCACAAAATATTAAAATAAGTTTCTAACCTATGAAGCAGAGAACTACAGGTCATTTTTAATGCAGACACTCCCTGCTTCAGAGGCAAATCCTGGAATAAAAATATGAGAAAATAAATGAGAAAAAGAGCTGCTGATTATTCCATCATAAATGAGAAATAAAATATAAAATCAACTGAGTTGGTAGGCAAAATGGAACTGGTATCAGTCACTATGAGTGAGCTGTTGATTTTGAAGGTTCAAAACAAGAATGAAATATCTGTGTTGGAGACACGCTGATCCAAGAACTGGGAATTTCTGTAATTTGACCTGTTCAGTCACTGGGACCAATTTCTCTCAGACTTTATTGGTCTCTTCCACAGAGACGGCTTGGGACAGACCTCTGAAAAACTCACAATAAACAGGAGATTTCCAACACTGTGACGGCAACTTCTGCAGAGGTCCCAGAGTTCAATCTGGTTTAGAAACATGAAAATTATTAAACCAAACCCCTGAAGATTTCTGGAGAACACTGTAATTGTTGCCATTGAAGAATTTTAATGGACAAATCAGTGGCATACGCAAGTTAAATATTCCAGGGGAAGCAAGCCAGACAAACACATGTATTTATTTCAATCATCTGTAGCTCACTGAGGAATAACTGAATTTTATAGTCAGATTTCAGCTTCCTGTGGGGAGACCCTGCTTTCTGTACTTCTGCACTGCCACCCACACCTGATAAACAAGAAGCACTGAAATAACCCAATTTTGGAAACAAATTGTACATTAAATATATACATAATAATACAAGATGTTTTTTCAGCTAGTTACTGCTGTCATACAGGTAATGCCTATTACTGAGAGGAACACGATGTTTTCCTTTTTGCTGCTTGGGATTTTTTAAAAATCCAAAATATTTTAATAGTCTCTCAAGTCTAAAAGGTTTAGAGACTTTTGGACTATTTTATACAGTTTTAGTTATTTAAAAGTAACAGAAAAAAGTATGTTCAGCCATGATATATACATTTAAATAACAGTAAAACTCAGCCAACTTTCCTATACTGGAAATTACTGTGAGTATCAATGACTGATGATAAACCATTACTGTTTCCTACAGCTTTCCTGTGCTAAATGAATGTAAAAGCAAACTTACACCACTTCAGACTGTCAAATTTAGTGGTTGCTACACCTTATCAATAAACTATTCTGCCTTCCCCAAGCCTCCCAGTGAACCAGGAGCAGCTGAATGATACCAGTTCCATTTTCCAGCTTGTTCTTTGGCAAATACAGTGGCTGAAATTGGAGAATTCAGTCACTTTGCATTCCAATTTAAAGGCAAATTTCTCCTTTCTATATCATGCATTAATGCAATGCTTCTTTCAAAAACATTTATAGGATTGGCAAGAGCTATTAAATCTAGATATTCATTTCAGTGACAATACTTAGGAGCTGATTTGCAGCCACTTTGCGTTGAGACAGCCCGTTGCTATTTGGGATGTTTGTTTTGGCAAAGAGGATTCGTTTCCATCCATCACTTATACCTCCAGAGAGAAGCAGAAGTGTGCCCAGGGACCCCCTGGAGCACCCGGCCGAGCTGCAGGACTGGGGGCTGAATCCCAGGATTTGCCCCAGGAAAGGTCAGTAAATGGAGTCAGGGAAGAGCCCAGGGCAGTGTGGGCACGTCAGGGTCTGTGGGACAAGGACTCAGACCACAAAATCATTACACACATGAACAGGCAGCAGGGCTTCGACTGCAGGATTCCTCCTCCAACAGATTAATATCAGATTTATCTTTTCACATCAATCCTGGGAGTGTAAGGAAACCTTGGACACTCCAGGCTCAGCTCTGCGTGGGCCACGTACACCAAGCACTGGGCTCAGCAGGGGCTTCAGTGCATCTCCTGGCCAGGAATGCAAACCCTGCACTTTTCCCTCACTTTCCTAGGGAAAAAAATAAATATATCACTGAACCAAATGCTTTTCAGCACGAAGCTAAAAGAGCTGGTGATGGTAGAGTTGTTTTACGGTGCAGGATTGTGAATTGTTATCATTATTGCAATATCACCATTACTGCTCTCCAAAACAATTTCTCCTCCTTAGTTTTTTTTAGAAGTTAAAAAGCACTTATATGTATGAATATGTGTATGTGGGCTTTTATACTTTTAAAAAGTAAATAAACAATGTCCATTATAAATTGGTTACACTCTCCTCCATTTACCAGAGATGACCCTGTGTAATGATAAGTTTAGATTATGGAAATAAATCAAAATTGAACAGTAATGGCAAGAAAACCTCTCTTTAGCCTTATATAATAAATGAATGCCATTACCACCCATAAATAAGAAAGTATGATAAATATTACAGCAAATGGAATAAACTGGCTATATTAGCACAGCCAAATACACAGATTTAAAAACTTTTGGGGGGGCAAATGAGAGAAATTAACAATTTAAGTTATAAAAATACTAAGAAACATTGAAATCTATGTTTTCTGAGACTCTGCAGGCCTTGAGCCAACTCATCTTCCTTTGAACTAATAAATAAACTGGGTCAATCAAGTAAGAATTCACCATGTTACTGCAATGAATAAACAGTGCTTTACATGGCTCCCATTTGGGTTCATCATTTTATTCCAAAGCCAGTGACATTTGTGACATTTGGGTGTCAGTGACATCTGACACCCAAAAGAGATTTCTTGGATGAACGTGCTGCATTTTGGAAAAAAAGTAATTTAGTAATTTTAATTTAACTTGTGTTGCTTTACAAGGTGAGAGCACACACACGCCTTCCCCAGCTGGAGCACTCCTTTTATTTTACTTTCTTTAGACACATATTAACTGGAATTGTTACAGGTGGCTCATGATTTGCAATTTAACAGTGCGTGCAATGACAAATACATATATGTATTTTTAAGTGAGTAGGTACATTTTGAAATAGAAGACTGAATATATTTCATTTAACACAGTCTCAAAATCAAACTTGCTTTCAGAGCAATGACACTGAACAGAAGCCAAGTGCTTGTCATGGCAAGTGTGCAGCCTCAGGAATAGAAATGAAATGTGCATCTGCATCACAAGGTGGGGTTTTTTTTTCTCATTTTTTAATAAAAAACAAGAGAAAAGAATGTTCCACATTAGAGCAACTGTGATCACTGTTGAAACTAAACCTCCTGAATCTCTTCACTGCCATCACTGTAACACAAAAGGGAGCTGGAAGAAGTAATTCAGATTTTGCTGCCTGCCCTACGAGTTTTCTCCCCTAAAAGAGGCAGAATTGTACCAATCAGTCCAGCACAGGGACTAGAAGTAAGGGATTGCACAGCAAAGAGTGTCCCTGTGAGCAAACCAGGGCAGGCTTTTTCTTTTCAGTACCAAAAACAAAGAAAATTTATTACCTCCTGCATTAGCAACCAAGGCAATGACATATTTTCTATATCCTATTCTCCTGTGAAGCCAAACAAGGCATTCAGCCTCTAAAAAAAAAAAGATTGGAAAGGCAGGAGAGAGAAAAAAAATTACTACTTGGCATTGAGGAAGTCTTTTTAGGTAACACTTCTGGGGAGCCAATCCTGAAATCCTTGTTCACTCTTTTCAAATACCCTTAAATACAAACAAGGATTACCAAGTCCTCAAAGAGAAACAGTGTCCTGATGACTTTGCTTTTCAATTGTGAAAGCAAGTCATTTCCCAGACTGGAAAGCTGAAGATTGTAAAGACAAATAAACTGAAGATATTTTTGTTTTCACAAGTTTTCCAGCCACCTGTGCATGGACATCCAGGACAAGCAAAAAGAACTCTTTTTTTTTTTCTCTCAGAACCTCTCCTGCCTCCCATGGTATCCTTTATGTTCTGTGCAGAAAACAACTGTCAAAAATGAAAATTCACCCACAGGGTGAGGATTAAATGGTGCATAAGCTTAATACGTGAAGTATAACTTTCATTAAATGTCTTAATTTATCTAACATGTCATGTCCTTGGTAAGATTTTTTTGATGTTAATTGGTTTATTTGAACCCCTGGACACAGAAGAACAATTTCAGGACAGACCCAAAAGGAAACTGTGCAAAATTTCCACCATCAACCTTTGTGTTGTCAAAGGTTTTAAAGGTAAAACCCAGAACTTACAAAGTGGCTGCAAACCTGCTTTCAACACCTCACATGCCAAACTTGGGGTTCTACTTTTCTTCTCCTTGTATTACTGATGTTATGTCAAAAACTTTTCCAAAAAGTTTAGTTTCAAATCAGTATCAATCCACTATTCAGAAATAAACCAAAAAAAAAAAAGAAAAAAAGAAAAGAGACTTATGAAGAAGTCTGAAAACAAGACCGACCTATACCCTGGGTGAGATTGGATGGGTTAAGTGTCTCTGGCACTATTTGTCTTCACTATTGACAGACACTGTCACACAACCCACCACTCGATGCCTGTCTCTGAATGGCGAAGCTAGAATGCAAGTTAAGTGTATTAATAGAGAAAAAAACTAGCATCCCAGCAAATATCATAAAGCAATCCAATTCACCAGTTATTAAACACACTCAGATTCAAGATAGGTAGGTTAATTTAATTTACATTAAGCCCAACAGTGTAAATTCCCCTTTACATTCCCATGCTGACCCAAGCAGTGTATTATTATACTTTGGGTAAATACATCAATCAATGGTTTTGTTATGACTCCCATTATTCAATTAATACTCAAGTTTAGGGATCTAAGGAGGACTTTTGTTAGTGGCTCACACACACCAATTCCATGGATCTTAGATCCTCTCCACTCCATGTAAAAGGCTGATTCCAAGCAAGCAGAACTCTGGGACCCTCAGCTGCTCTCTCCAAGCCCTGCCACCCCTCAGCGCCTCCCCAGCTCCCTGGATGAGACATTAGGATTGATGGATCTGGCAAAAAACACCTCAATTTAAGAAACAGACTATTTTATCTTTTAAAGACAGGGTTGGGTTTTTCCTAAGAAATCAAGAACTGCTCTTGGCCTTCACAACATTGTCGATGCTGCTACAAAAGGAGGTGCCCAAGCAGTGGCACAACAGGGCTGTTCTTGCCCCTCACTGCCTTGGTTTTCCATTACTCCTTAAGGAACAGGGAATTCTCATGTCACAAAGTACTTCTCAAGTCTTTCTGATCTAATAACAGGAGCCATTACACAAGAAATTGCCGTAAGGAAAAAGCCTCACAGAATGATGTAAGAGGTTCTGTTTGATTGGGCAGTTCTAGCACACTGGGCTTACTGACTGTATGAAATTCATGAAGAATGAAAATAAATTTAATTTACAAAAAAGATACAAACTAGATGTGCAATTCATGAAGACTGAAAACAAGAAATTTAGAAAAAATATATGAACTAGACATGAACACCAATATAAATATGGAATTCTAAGGAAGCTCATGGAACAGGAATGCCCTCAACACATGACTCCTTACAACTCGTACATTCCAACTGAATTTTGAAGGAAAATACCTAAAACATTCCATAAAATGGAAACAGGAAGAAAAATCTTTGTCTCTGGTATGTCCCAGCAATGATGTCTCACCAGAAGCCCCTCTGGAACGATGAAGGAACCTCTCCAAGCTAAGCTGACCCTCATCACACCTGGCCTCTCCAGACTGGGCTCTGCCACGGCTCCTTTGTGACATGATCTTCCAGGAGAAACACTTAAACCCACGTGCAGCACCAGGAGGGTGAGTTTTGAAGGAGCATTAGGGTCTGCTGGAAGTTCACTGTGTAAGAAGGATTTGACTCGTGACTGAAGCAAGCAGGCTGCAGACAGAAATCCCTGGAAGACATCCTCCTGGAAATGACAGGAAGGCATTTCCAGCTGGGAGGGAGGTGGGAAGAGGAAGGGAAAAGCCTACAAAGAAATGGAAGTTTTTACAGGCATTGGAGACCAACTACAAAGAAGAATCTTTTTTTCTGCTCATTTGTTTACCATGTGCAATCGTAAGCCCAGGATAAGAGAATTGGGGACAGCACTGAGATCCCCTTTGAAATCTCTGGTAATTATTTCTGTATCAACAGGAAAAACTGACTAATGACACCAGGAAGGATGATAAACGGACAAAATATTTTCAGTAAAAATAAAAACGAAGAAGCCTGAGAAGCCACTCAGGGAAAACTAAACCAAAACAAACCTATCTCCATTTCGAGGCTTTTTTAGAATCTTCTGTTTGACAATGATGAAAAAGTCTTATTTGGCAGCAGCAAACACAACCTCTTAGGACCCAGTCTCTACCCCATAGGTGATGCAGGTATCTTTATCTATGTCTCTAAAGTAGCAATTCAGAACAAAGCCTTATTTTTGTAATTAAAATGACCAAAGATGCTTACGGCAACATTTCAATTACAACTCCAAAAAAGCTAATTACATCTGTCTGTGCAAGTAGATTGTCCCTTTAATTAAAAAGAAGCATAAAAAGAACCATAAAATTGATCACAAAAAGATGAAGTTTCATCATTTACCTACTATTTTCCTAGGATGCAATCACAGGTGTTTGGGAGCCAGAAGACTTTGCTACATCACAGATTAACTGTATCCCAAAACAGAGAATGCAAAAGAAGAGATCCGTAAATACATTTCAGTTGCACAAAATCTGTTCCCCTTTTGCTGCAGCAAGAACACCACACTGGAGAATTCCACTGAGAACTAAGAACTGGAAACTGGACAGCAGTGCAAAAAATATGGAAATACATATATTTGCCTCTGTGGACAATGGAAAGCAGCTTGAGAGATCATCAACAAGATGAAGCAACTCCAAGTTTTGCTGCAGGAAGAACAAGGGATGGTGAAAAAGGAAGTGAGTTTCTTGAGCATTCCTGGCACTGGAGGTAAAAGATGAAAAAGCAACACTCATTTAAAGAATATGGTCGAAAATACTCCTGATCATCCCCTAAAGTCAATAACCATGGGCTACCTACAAGCTGGAAAGACACCTTTGAGAAAGGACTTTAATTGGCAGAGTGAATTTTAAGCATTTTAAGGTTCAAGGTGTCTTGATCAACACCAAGAAATTGTCAAAACTTTCAGAACCAACTGAGAAGAGACTCGAGCATTGCTCCTCAAAACTGGAGCTCACGAACACCGTGCAGGAGCACTGGGAAGGCTTCAGGCACATTTATTTCATGTAAAACCTCCAGGCAGAGCACACAATGACATTTCTCAGCATGACATCCTTATGCATTTCCAGAGTCTGGAGATGATTCATATTTAATGTGTTTATGGTGCTGCACCGGGCAAAATCCTCCTTTTCCTGTCCCCTGAACAAAGACACTGGAATTCAAGCAGCGAGCACAGAGAACAGTTTCCAGGGGTAAAACCAGAGCCTTTCCCTCCCTTCTGCTTTCCAGAAGAACTACGGAATTAGAAGCTTGAGCTAGCAGCTCAAAATCCCAGAGTTCTGTGAAATCATACTTGCCTGTTTCATATTCAGAGAGTGGGTAACACCTCTTTTGTCTGAATTAACGAATAGGAGATACACATTTATTAACAAATTAATGAAAATCCAATCAGCAACATTCCATTTTCATACTCTTACAACTGTTCTGTAAATCACAAAACAAATTTCCAAATGGAAGAAGAACTAGAAGTCTGTCCCTGTGAGGTCATCACTGCTAAAACCAGCCCATCCTGCTCCTCCAAAAAAACCCAGGAGTTAACTGCAGCAGTATTTCCAACCTACGATGTGATTTATATGGGACAAAACCCCACAGCAAGGTCACAAAAAAGCCTTGAGTAAGCTGAATTTCAGCCAGATATTGCTTTACTCTGTGTTTCAGGAAGCAGAGAATAAGCTGTGTGAACTACTGGAGGAGTAGTAAAAAGCTCTGAACACTTTGGATCAATCCCTGTCACGGAATCCTCTCATTACCCAGAGTAATCAGATCTGCAGGGGAATTCTACATTGTGTGGCTAGCTGCTCAAATTAGCCCTTCCTTTTAAAAACAAGAATAAATGAGATTACCTACAGCACTCTGCACACTGAACTCTGTCCTAAAAAAGGAGGTTTTAAGGTAAGTAAGAGCAGACAAAAAAAACAGACTTATAGAAAACAAGGGGAAAATTTCAGATACAGAACAAGAGGTTGCCAGTCCTTCCTCCTTACCCTGCTCCTGTACAGTGTCAGCTCCCCAAAAAGCTGCTATTATAACAGTCTGCTATTAAGCATTTGATGTATGCAAATGATAGTCAACCTTAATCTTTTGAAATCTAAATGTAAAATGTGTGTTTGTTTCTCTGTATAAGCACCCAGTCTGTACAAAGGCCAGGATGATCTTTCTGTGAAGAAACCCCAGCCAGACCTCTCATTACTACTCGAGCCAGGGTAACACAGACTGAAAGTGTGGTGGCAACTTCTCAAAGACACAGCAGAAATCCCCAAACAATTAAAGGAAATAGCAAACCACCTTTTCTCTACCAACGTGGTACAGCTACAGCAAGAACACAGATGGAACGTGCCACGTTCAAACCAGCAATGGAAACAAAATGGATCTTTGCTCCTCTGAGCTTTTGTCTGCTTGGGTGGGGCAGTATAAACAGAATTTTTAACAACTGTCACTCCAGGCCCTTGTCCCCAGTCCCTCTCCAGCTCTCCTGGAGCCCCTTTGGGCACTGGAAGGGCTCTAAGGTCACCCTGGACCTTCCTCTTCCCCAGGCTTAACAATCCCAGCTCTCAACTTGCTATCAGCTCAGTCTTTGCGACCCTCTGTGGTCTCTGACATTGGAAAGTGTTCGTAGGTGAATGATCAGGTCTCCTTTCAGTGGTAACAAAAAGCCTCAACATTTATTTTTAAAGCTTTTCATTCCAGAAATTTGTGCTGCAGTTTAACCCAAACACACCTAATCCATCTCAGGTTTTTTAAAGGATCTGGACTGGCTGTTGGCAGATACCAAATACCTGGAGGCAACAGACTTTTAGTTCTATTCAAGTTTTTAAGTCTTTTCTGTTAGGTACAGAATTAATTAGCAGTTCAGGTCTGTCTGTGGATTTAGAGTGTAACAGGGTTTGTGGGGTGGTTTTGTTCAGTTGTTTTTAGGATATGCATTTCTACAAGATTTGGTTGCTGCTGTGTATGAACCAAACCCATCATTAAGCACCTTGATTTTAGAAACAGATGCCCAAATTATTTTTTTAGTAAGTGATATAAAAACATCAAATCCTTCCAATATAATAAAAGCATCAAATTCTTCCAATGACCAAGTTCCACTGTGCACAGTTAAATCCACAGGTTCTTAGGAGAGGTCTGGCAAAACATGAATGGTGAGCAGTGCTGTAAAGTTTCTCTGACAAACCTACAACCACTTCAGGTTCTGATCAGGATTCCTGAATCATGCAAATTTGGGAAACATTCTCACACAAACATTTAATGCATATGAACTCGGAGAGAGAGAAAAAGGAATAATGCAGCTATCTGAATCCTCACACTAATAGATTTTTTTTTCTCAAGAAACAATTTAAGGCCAATCAGGAAAGTGGAACATGACCTTGTAAGAAATATGGGGATCAAATTATGAAAAAAACCTACTTATCCAGTGAAGGGAGACTCCTCTATAATGGGCAAAATTATCTTTTTTCCCTATTGCACAGATATTTACTAATATCTATGCTACTGAAAAGAATTCCAGGCTAACCTCCCAAATCAAAGCTTTGTCCTTAGATCCTCACTTTTTTACATTTAATGAAGTGAGAGTCTTTAAAGTCTAGAACATGGCTGGGAGTAGGAAAAGGATGCAGATTAGAAGGTCATGCCTCTTTTTTATATGTTGTCAGTTAGCAAAATAACTACACTGGCCATTTACAGAGTTCCAGCTGATATACATTATATCCTCATGTATTTAAGGACTTTCTACCACATCACGCTAGAGATGTGCGTGAATGGAGTTTAAATACTACACTTCCTCAGGCCCCAATGGAAAACATGACCTTTTTTTCCTCCTCACATTTTGGTAAAAGCTTCATGGCCCAAAATGTCATCTCCCGTTCCATTTTTATCCTAACTAGAATCCACTGGTTTCCAGTCAGTCAGCATTCCGCCTTAGTTCCAAACAGGGATTTATTCCCTAGGAAGACAGAGTGCATTCTAGGAGTTAATTGCCTGTGTGGCATAACAGAATAGAGTAACAGATAATTTATTTCTTATGGAGATGCATATATGAAACACAGCAACCATTAACATAAAATACCTGACGCTTTTGATCACCCAGCTGAATGATATCACCTATATTCTCCTAGAATGAACTCTGTGACTTCTCCACAAGCTCTTTCTTACACTCAGAACTTTGCCAGCACTGTTCATGTTGGCCAGAACGTTACAAACCTTAAGAAAATACAAGAATAAAGGAGAGTCCTTACCAGCAGCAACTACAGCTGGAGGCGGCGAACCGGCCTCGCCACCGCTTGTTTGGCTCATGGATGCTATGGATGTTTCTCTGGAAGGTGGTAACTGCAGCTCCTTTGGGAGAAGGTCATAGACAGATTCTGTGGAACAAAAAGAAACTTGATCAAAAAGTCACCTGTGTCCTGTATGAGAAAAGAAATAATGGTTTTGCCTATAAGATACAAACTGTAAGCCAACCTTTTCACAACCTCTGGAAAATGTTACAGCAAGTGCTCGCAAATAACTGTGTGGAGAAAACTTATTTCAGAAAACAAACAAACATTAAGATGCACATTCTGAAGACTGAAACAAAGGACACAAACTTGTTCAAACAAAGAAATAATTCATGAACTTCCAGAAAAACTGTGGATCAATTTAGTGACCTCTTCAGGGCTTGCTCCAACAGCTCCATGTCTTCCCTGCACTGGATTAATCCTGTGGGTTTGATTTCTCCCTCCTTGTGTGTTACCCAGGACACCTCCTAAGGTTCCCTCCTAAGAGCTTGCTCCATCCTCTCATATCTACAGCTCTCAAGCCAATTCCAGCCTCTTGTACACCTGCAGCCTTAGGTGTGCTCACCAGGAGTTTCAGAATAGAGGCTTGGTGCCATATTTTAGACCACATTTCAAGTAACTTGGTCTTTATCAATGAAGCATAAAATTAAAGATTTGCTCTTAATGGTCTTGTGATCTTTGAGAATGTGCTTCAATTCTAATGCTGGCTTTTCCTTCTCTCCCTCTTTATCATATTGTTGGAATTATTCACAAAGATTAGAATTTTGCTGCTTGTGGATTACTGCGAAAATCATGTGCTCCCTAAGAAAAAATTATCCTGTGGTAGTCTTGGATGTAAGCATCCCTTTAAAAGAAAAAGGCTTGACAGAACCTTCGCCATATTGAAGAGTCAAAAATAAATTTCTTAAACAAAAAAAATCCCCAAGAACCAGCCCAAAGAGAAAAGCTCTCAATTACCTACTAACTTGGGGTTTGGAAAGGAGCTTTTGTAGTCAACTCTGAATATTTTATGAGTCATGACAGAATGATGATGATGACAGTTCACTCATCTCAGAGGACTTCTTGAGGAGAAAGGAAGTGTATGTATATATTCAACTTACATATGAAATATAAAGGGCTCTATAGTTACCTGCAGACACACACTGTTGTGATCCCCCATTTTGGGGCCCCTCACTAAACATTTTGAGTAGCAGCAGCCCTGAACACCTGCCTGTGAGTTTCCTGCCTTGCTACCAGTAGTAGTGCCAGTGCCAGCCAGAGTAAAGGCTGGTGCTCATTTACAAGGGCTTGTACAAACTGCTGCACTCATCTCTGAGGAAAAGCAAATGCAGCTGCTCCTCGTAGTACAACAGGAGCAAAAGTGAGCACAAGTGTTGCCTTCCAACCCCTTCCAAACCATTCTGTGAATCTATGAACACAGGGCAGAAGTTTATGGTCAAATCCAAGCTTCCAGAAGAACAACTCTCCTGGCTTTTCTCACATCAGATGCAGCTTCACAGTCTAAAACACATCGTTAGTGAACTGCAGTTCAACGCTTTCCAGAGGAATCCCAAGTGCCCAGGTACCTTTAAGAACTCTTGCTGCCACGAACATACTCCACACACATCAGACTTCAAATGAAACTTCGTGTTTTCACCTAAACACAGGCCAATGTTTATATATGCTGAACTATAAATAGCACTAAAGCAAAAACTGACAAATTCCAGAAACATGAGAGTTGTTGCAAGGAAACAAAGTCTTCCCCAGAGGATACAGCTCCCCCCATGCCTCACACTGTATTAAGAGCTGAAGCTACTGCTCAGCCCCGCTCCATCACCATGTTTTACACGTGTGCACTCACCAGTACCCAGAACATGAAATTTCCTGCTAGAATTTTACGTTGATTCATGCAGAAAACACCCACTAAAGGGAAAGGCTGCTACAGAAATGCAGTATTACATTTAGCGGCAGAAATAGCATTTCAGCATCATTACGTATTTCTACATAATTAGCAAGAAAAAAATGTGTAGACAGAATTCCTGCTTCCAGCAGCCAGTGCTGGATCAATGAGGAAGTTTAAGCTGTCTGACAGCACTAAGTGTCTTGTAATTCATTGCTGATTTAAATTCCTTTGACGAATACATTGGTTGAGCTCAAGTTTCTGGGTTTTTTTTCTGGAAGTAACTCCACTTACACTCAACGTTTAAACACATTTTCTCTCTCCATACAGGAAGCAAGGAACACGTGTTTCAGGATTAGTGTTATTATGAAATATAAACAAGATAACACACAAACAAGATAACAAAACCCTAGTGATCAGCCAGAAGTCTCGCACACTCATTTCCCCACATAAACCCTTGCCTGCATTAAGGTAATCAGCTATTAGACATATTATCTACAGTAAACTTCCAAATCTCTTATCTTTGCCCAAAATATCTTGCCTAGACAAGCCCAGCTTCACAAATTCTCCTCCTGAAACCAAGGACACACAGGGACAGGCAGATTTACAAAAAGTATTTTAAGTGTCAAATTTCTTCAACTGCCCTTTATCCGATTATCCTGCCCTCATAATCTCTCATCTGAGATCAGCTGCTTGGAACTTTGATCTTCCTGCCAGTTGTACTGACAGTCCAGAAAATTCTATTTCACATGGTTATACAGACCAGAACTGCACCAAACGTCGGATCAGGATCCAACAACACAGCACTTGGAATCAGGAAAGAGAAGATTTTGTCCATGTGTACTACTTGGACCTGCAACAAACACTCTGAATTTATATATTAGTAAAAAAAAAATCAAGACATTTAGGAAGAAATTGTTCCCTGGGAGGGTGGGGAGGCCCTGGCACAGGTGCCCAGAGAAGCTGTGGCTGTCCCTGGATCCCTGGAAGTGTCCAAGGCCAGGTTGCATGGGTGTTGGAGCAGCCTGGGACAGGGGAAGGGGTCCCTGCCCATGGCAGGGGTGGGACAGGATGAGCTTTAAGGTCTCTTTCAACCCAAACCATTCCAGAATTCTTTGGAATTGGGTCATTTTGAGTTAAAATAACAGCACAAAAGGTGTCTGTGCAGGGCTGAACACATGACCACCAGTCCACGCAAAATACATCCTTGGGTCAACACAGGCCTGGATTAGTCCCAGCAGCTGGTGACAGGTTCTCTGTCTTTGAGGGGGAAGAGAGGAGAGGCCCTGGAAACATTTAGGAGAATAACGCTGAGAAGGTACAAAAAGCAGCATGTGAAGCTGATGTGGTGATGCTGCAGCAGGAGCACAAAAGGCTGGTTCGTGATAGCAAACTGAATTCTGCAAGCTCCTTCACCTCGTTTTTTACTCACTTCCCCTCAGTGCACATACAGGGGTGCCCTTTTCTAGGAATGTTTTTGGATTTCTACACACAACCTAACCAGGCTGAGTTACAGACCTGGTCCTACAGCAAAGTCCAAGTGCTCAGCCTTCTCCCACACCCACCAGCAGCAAATATCTCTGGAATTCCTGACCCATCCTCACCCTCACAGCACCAAGGGACCTTTCAAAAACACAACACCTTGTGAGCTGCAACATCACACTCCTCCTCACTCACTACCATGCTGTGATTCCATTTAAACTTCATTCTTAGGAACAGAGCAGCTTACGGGAGCAAAGAGAACTCGACACAACTGCTTCTGGTGTGGGAATGCTAAGACAACTCCCAAGATTCTGTGAGGCGTCACTGCAGCTTGGATATGTCCCATACAAAGCCCTGCTTTTCCCAAAGAGTAGGTATTCCCAGCATGGAGAGTGCTCTCCCTCCTCATGGAAAAAGTTTGCTGTAGAGCAACAAACCAAGTACAGAAGGATTCTGTCGCACACAGCACCTGTGAGACTCTTCTGGGCCGTGAATCAATACATGGGGGAAGATGAGAACCACCCAAATTATCAGCACTAGAGGCATTTTCCACTTGCTGCTGACATTTTTTGCCCTTAAGGAAAGGTACATCCTTACCACTTCCATGACCTCATGAACAGCAGCCAAGTTAATCCCTGTCTTTTAATAAGCTCCCTGCACTGAATGGCTGCCCATTTGATCCCCACTGATACTCGTCTCCTCAACATGGTTTAATACCCACACTGACTTGGCTGTTTCTTCCAAAGCCATTTCCTTGCTGCAGCACATGACAGTCACACCAGAGATTAGACAAAACCTTGGTGTCCTCCTCTAATCAGCTGGCGGCATCAGAGCAGAAATCTCTTCTAATGATGTTCACTAAGCTGATCAAAAAAACAAGCAAGCAAACAGGCCAAGAGAGTTGTTTATATGGAACTGAGATTAAAAAACAATTAGAAATCATGAAGCAGCAAGTAGCCTCTGCTACACGGGGGAGGTCAGTGAAGTGAACACACGTGCTCAGCAAATTAAAGAAACTATAAAGGAAAAACAAATGTCCATATTCCACCTCACCCCCAGCTAGGGACGCAAATTCAGTTTCAGAGCACACACACATATATTAAGGTCCTTTGATGCTAATCTAAGACACAGTTTTGGGCTAAACCTGTATTACTGAGGCTCCGAATGTCAGATTGCCATTCCACACTCCAAAGGTTGCTGCATTTTAATAAAATAATACATGTGACTTAACATCTTTCAGAAACTTCTGTGGGTAAGGGATGCTAAAACCAGAATCTACTCTAGGCCTAAAAAATCCAGGCCTCTGCCAGAAGACCTTGTGGTTGGTTAATCTGTTTATCTTGAAGTTCAGTTCTACTCAGAATTTCAGTGTCCATGATAAAACACCACAGCTTAGCAGTTGAGCTTACTGGAGGCCACTGATTCCACCACAACAGCTTAGTTCACAGAGAGTTTTTAGAGAATGATGGGGGAATGGGAGAGTTCTAAATATTTAAAATCTAATCAAAGCTTCACTTTGTTAAAAAACGTTTGCATCACATGATCCTCAGGGATTTTTTTGTACACAAAAGCTTGGGTGCGGGAAGACTTTGAAGCAGATTATTTTGCCCATCAGGAAGAGCCTCTAGGAGCCAGCTGAGGAGCCCTCTGGCTCTTCACCCCAAGACAAACAGGTCCTCCTGCAGACCCCAGGAACAGGATTGACTGAGTAAGTTTGGTTATTATAACACAGAGAATCACAGAATCATGGAATGGTTTGGGTTGGAAGGAACATCAAAGCTCATCCCATTCCACCCCTGCCACAGGCAGGGACACCTTCCACCATCCCCGGCTGCTCCAAGCTCTGTACAACCTACCCTTGGACACTGCCAGAGATCCAGGGGCAGCCACAGCTTCTCTGGGCACCCTGTGCTAGGGCCTCACTGCTCTCACAGGGAAGAATTTCTTCCCAGTATCCCAACAGAATTACTAACAGAATTAAGAATACATTTCAGAAGACTTAGGCCACCCCACTAGAGAGAGTCCACATCTCACAGTACGACTACTCTCCCTTCCTCAGGGCTTAACTGGGAGAAGTAACCTCAGGACCCACAGGAATAACTCCTGCGGTGAAAATACAACACTTCAGTAGCTTTTAGTCCTGGAGTGAGCAGACAAAACCATTCCTCCAGCTGCTTTGAGATAGCACACCCATACCCCAGACAGGGAATGGCAGGGAACCTGCCCCCAGCCCCTGGAATGTTTTAAGCATTGAGATGGCAATGCTGATAACAGGACTGGCACAGGGACTCTGTGGATGGAAGCCAAAGAAGGATAACAAGAGTTCAGTAAGAAGCTGAACAGAGGAAGCTCTGAGAGTCTGAGAAAGGCAACTAGGAGAGAGAAAGCCCAGTGCATAAACCAGAACAGAAACAGACGGAGACAGGCACAGCCCAGACAGATCGGTCACCACTAAAGCACTTCCTACTTCAGTGCCGAGGGTTTGTTGCTGTTGGGGTTTGGGCTTTTTCCTTTTTTTTGTTTGGTTAGCTTTTCTGAGTACTCCTTAGGAGATTCAAACTCTCACTTGCAGAAGTGAGAATCACCCATGATAACTGCAGGCCATGGCAGCTCTGCTTAAGGGACAGCAGAGATTTTTATGTTAAAAAGTTACAAGAAAAAAGATTTAGAAGAACACACAACAAAGAGTAAATCAGCTTTTGTTCTGGATCTGTCAAAAGAGGATTTAGGACATATTACAGACTGTCATACTCCTGTATTTCCTAACATCTTTGCAACTTCACTGACAACATCAGAAGCTTGGCAGCAGGGAAAACAAGACAAACAGTCCTGAAAACAGGTTTAGGTTTTACACAGAGCAAAACGAAAGGACCCTGCTTGAGCATACATAGAATAGATAAAATACAGCGACTGTTCAACGAATCACAGAATCACTAAGGTTGGGAAAGACCTTTAAGAACATCAAGACCAGCTGTTAACACAGCACTACCAAGCCCCACTAAACCACAGGGATATAGATTTAAATGAGATATTGGGAAGAAATTCTTCCCTGTGAGGGTGGGGAGGCCCTGGCACAGGTGCCCAGAGAAGCTGTGGCTGCCCCTGGATCCCTGGCAGTGTCCAAGGATAGGTTGGACAGGGCTTGGAGCAGCCTGGGACAGTGAAGGTGTCCCTGCCTGTGGCAGGGGTGGGACTGGATGAGGTTCAAGGTCCCTTCCCACCCAAACCATCCTAGGACTCTGTGACACTTGTGACATTCTGTGATATAACTGCATGGCAAAAGCCAGAGAGCAAGAAGCAGCCCATAGAGAGTGAGGCTGAGCAGGACAACAGACACTACGTACCAGTCTTGATGCAGACACCCTAAAACATTTTACAGAGTTACTGGTCTAATTACTACAACTTTTGCAAGAGTTGAAGCTGAGTTGTAGTAATATCGTAACTCACAAGGTTCCCAGTCCTATCTGTCTTACCCAGTGCCAAATCCACCAGGTTACACTTACTAAAACATTGCTTTTATTTCATATTTTTGAGTATGTCTCAGAACACAATTAAACAAAAGACTCAATACAAACTGAGCGTGCAACCTAAAATACATAAAGACCAATTAGCATGTTCTGCCTAATTGCCCAACACTGCCCATGGATTTCCACACCACTCTCAGATGCAGGCTGTCACCACCGACTTCCCATGCTGTCCTGCCAGAGGAAACAAACTGCAGAGCACCATTCCCTCTATCTGCCACACCATCCTCAGCATATCTGCCGACGGTGGAGCAGGGAAAGACTGGAAGCAGGTCCTCCCGCCAGCACTCCTGTTATTGTCAGCCCTGGCAGGGCTAGATTGCTGCTACAGCAACAGTGGCAGGTTTTCAAAGAAACTGCAGTGTATAGAAGGATGTTTTACACAGCCAAACAGAAAATCTTCCTTCCAGTTCCCCCTGGCTTCAGACAAAAGCAGCAAACCCTAAACCAACAGGCTTCACGCGCGGGGAGGGAAAGGCAGATGCCGTGGTGCTGCCTGCGCTAAAAAACTTCAGGATTAAAGAGCTGATGTTGGTGCAGCTCTGCTCTGAAGAATCCCCAGAGGATCTGAGTGCTCCATGTTAATGACGTAGCACTGGGCACTAAAATTCAAATCTTGCCTGCAAATGCTGCTACTTCCTGAAATGCACATTAGAGTGTGTTCGTGAAGGAGAGAGAGGAGTTTTCTGAAAGGCTGTTGTTTTAGAGAAAGATGGCCAGTAATATATTATTAATGACTAAAGCAATTAACGTTTGATCACAACTCCAATATCACAGAATCCCAGACAGGTTTGGATGGGAAGTGACCTTAAAGCCCATCTCATTCAACCCTGCTGCCATGGACATCTTCCACGAGACCAGGCTGCTCCAAGTCCTCTCCAACCCAGCCTCGAACCCATTTCCACAGTACCATTATTTCTTTTACTTAAAAATAAAAATGAAAGATAGAAGTTGTTTCTTGTATTTTTTTAAAGGACAAGTATTACTACCCAAAATGGCAGTATTAAATAGGTAATTTTGCAAGCAATTCGTAACCAGCTCCTGCAGTATATCCCACCAACCTTCAGAAAAGCTGATAATCTCAATATTCAGGATTCTGCACAGCAGGATAGAGTTGAGAAATTAATCCTTTTAAAGTTGAATTTCAACAACTGACAGAGGCATGTGTTAGCTGAGTTCTATTTATGGCATTCATCCAAATATCAAATAAAGCTTTCCTGGCTGTGTTTCAGTCATCCCCATTCACAGCTCAAAGAGGACTTTTATAAATGTAGACATGCAGTATAAATCCTGGATCTTGTTTGCATCCAGTTTTACACATCTCAGAATGAGAGAACAATATTATTTAGGAATTGTCACTTCAAGGAACGGACCAGTAATGACCTAATGCAGTTGTAAACTCCAGACAAAAAACAAAGAACGCAAAAATACTCCTAAAATATCACTGTGGACAAGGCAGAGCAGCAGGCAGGCTGAGAGAGCTGCAGGTACACGAACACAGAATCATGGAATCACAGAATCCCAGACTGGCTGGACTTGGAAGGACCTTAAAGCTCACCTCATTCCACCCCCTGCCATGGGCAGGGACACCTTTCCACTGTCCCAGGTTGCTCCAAGCCCCTTCCAACCTGGCCTCAAAATGTTCAAAGAAACCCAAATACTAAGCAATCAAAGAACATCAGCAACAGCTATTTATCAACCCCTTTAAAACAGCTGTGTTGTTTCAAAAATCAAAGTTCACCAGAAACAGAGGTAATCAGGCAGTTCCTTGGGTACAAAGCACCATCCGAATTCAGGGACACCCAGAACCCACCTGACCCGCAGTTTACTGTTGTCTCAGACCAACATTTCTCAGCCTTTTCAGGTTTGCATTGTTTTTTCTGATGGGGTTATTTTTGTCATCTGTTACATTTCCTGCAAGCAAGAAAAGCAACAGCAGCAATGAAAGATACAGGCACTTCTTTCTTTCGAGGCTTTACCACAATACGTAAGGTGAAGGATAAAAGGCATTTCTGACAGACTTCCAACACATTGGCCACCTCTTGGGTTCAGTATTTCGTTATAAACCTGGATGTACAGGCTGTGCTCTGAGACCTGACCTGTCCCAGTAACTCCCAACATGACATCCAGCACCTGGAGCCCACGGACCACCTCAACACCTCCCTGTCTGTTCTCCCATTCAAAGGTGTGTTCTTTCATCATCACCAGAACTGAGAAGTGTTTATGCTTCCATCACTTTGCTTTCTACTGCTAACTCAGCTGTGTTTGATGACAAACACTGTTTTTCAGACCAAAGAGGATGTTTAATAGAGAGCACTCCTCGGCACAGCTACAGAGCTCTGCTGAGTCTGACACCTCTAATGCTTCGAAGGGACTGACGGATCAGGGACATGAGCAGCATGCCCAGGTAAACCTGGGACAGCACCTGGAAGGGATTCCACAGGGAAATAAAGATCCAAGTTGTTCATAAAAACAGGTTTTCAAAGCATAAAGCAAGCTCTTCTCCAAGTACATTCACACACAACTCTCAGAAGACAAATAGGAACTTAAGCCAATCATTTAATGATAAAATGTGAACAAAAGATTCCTTGCTGCTCCACAGAGCTAAAATCAAAATGGAACTGGGAGACAGCAAGGAAGGAATCATTGGTGGAACTGCTTTAGAAGTCCCAAGCTACCTAAAATTTAAGGATGGCTAAATATGGATGAACCAACCTCTTCTCTCTGACAGGCAAAGGTTGACAAGAACCAGAAAGTTTAGAGGAGTATTTCTATTATAATTCTTTCATAGTCTGACAGTCAGCTACAGACTCACTCCCCAGTTCAGTGGACTGCCTGGCTCAGCTGCACTAAATCTTCCTAAAGGAATTCTTTTGCTATTGTATGTAGTGAAATACCTGCACAGCAAGGAGCCCCCAAATGTGCTCTACCCAACATAATCCTTCTCACCACCACACCTCCAAAAGCACTGTTTCCATTTAAGTAGCAGCAAATAACTGAATTACTGAAGCTTACACACAACTCTTTCATGCCACAAAATAAATCAAATTACTTTCCCATCTGATTAAAGAGCAACTTGGTTCCAGGCATGGTTCAAGTTTCCAAGCCAGGCAGATGGCCCCAGCCAGAATTCAGATGTCCTAAAACTAAAACAAAGTGTTAAGGATTATTGTCTCCTTTAGAAAGGATTTACTCCCAGGTGAGACCTGCACACCTGCTAAGGAAGGGCACTACTCACACGCATACAAACACACTTTCAGACAACAGATGATGGAAATTCCTTCTCTGACATTGACATGCACACAGGAGTTGAAAACTGCTGAAGATGCTGAGTGCGGTTGGAGCACAGAACTCCAGGAGTGCCCAAAATGTCACTTTCAAAGGCATATGCTGGTGACAAACAAATGTAAGCTTCTTTGTAAGGGAGCAGCAAGACAGTCACGCCTCCCAACAGGGTCTGATCCTAGTAGATATCCTCAGCAAAGTTAATAGGATACAACTTAGTGTCCAGGAAGATCATAGATAAATCACAGATAAATAAATCACTACATTCCAGAGGAAAAATCTGACTTAGTGCCCCAGTAAGAAAGTGACTACAGTGTAGCTCTAAAATTCCTGGTGTGGGGACTCACAAATGTACAAACAGCAGAAGTTCTTTAGAAGTCACAAACAACATGGATTTAGGTCCAGGAAGATGAAGGGCCTGCAGTATCTTTCACACAAGGAAAGGCTGAGAGAGCTGGGTCTGTTCAGCCTGGAGAAGGCTCAGGGAGATCTTATCCATGTGTGGAAATTCCTGATGGGAAGCAATGAGAGGCTCCTCTCAGTGGTACCCTGTGACAGGACACGAGGGAGTGGGCACCAATTAAAACACATTAAATTCCATCTGAATTATCTTATCCATGAAGACAGCCAAGCACTGGCCCAGGTTGCCCAGGGAGGTTATGGAGTCTCCATGAGGACAGTCAGACCCAGCTGGGCACGGTCCCAGCACTGCTCCAGCACTGATTCCATGATCTCCAGAGGTGCCTGCCAGCCCCAAGGGCTGAGACTGAAGCTGGCACTCCCTCTGCAAGACTCACCCACTCCTCTCCCACCACCAGAACACCTGACTCTTTTCAGAAGTTCAACCTAAATCAGATTCCTGGGCTCTGCAGCATTTATTTATGAGATAAAACCAAGACTATTAGAAACTGTAATTATAAATTCCTCAGTAAATCTGCTTTAATAGGAATACACATTCCAAGGAAAGCTGCCTTTTTTTGTCCCTAAGAAACAAAGCATAATCAAATATTAGGAGACCTCCTCATTCCTAAACTGAAAACAGAGTAAACTTTAAATGAAATACAATATTTCTTCACCACGTATACAACTAGACTGTGAGATTTCGTGCTGAGTCCAAAAACAAATCAAGAATCAGTAAAGCACTGAGTTAAAGTCTAGATAGTCCTGTTCTGCCCCAAACAGTAAGGATTTTACACATCTCCACACTGCAGGATCCTCACTGCAAAGGCAGAAAACTGTCAGTTAACAGAAGCTCTGAGCTCTGCAGCTGATTATTCCCCAATCACCCCATAGTGCTCCTATCCAAACTCACTGATTCTTCTGCTGAGTGAATCCATACACACAAAAAACATCAGGCCTCCAGACAATGAGGGACTGAAAACAACTGGATGTAGTGTCAGTTTTTCTGAACGGCAGTGGAAACTCCAACACTGGGAAACTTTTTAGGATTGTCTTTGAATCTCTCTTCCGTATCTTCCCCTTGTCTGGACACTGACAGGAACCACTGCCCACATTTCCCCTGTCTGCCAAACCTCCTGATCTTCACTGCAACTCAAACCTGCTTTTAGGATCAAAACCTTGTGTTTCTTCAGCACATCACTTTCATAAACTTTGTAAGGTGACCCCAAATTCTTTCTAGTTATTTATGAAGCAACCATAAAACCTTTCCAAAGGCTGAAGGGACAAGTGATGGAAGGGAATGGAGAACAATTTACAGAGCGTAATTATGTAAATAGACAACATTCCTCAGTCTGGTTAAGTGATATTCACCTCACAGATGGCTCAGAGCCACACAACATAGTAAAATAACGTACCTGAAGTTGGACATTTACATTTTAAATGCTGCTGAAGCACTGCTTGCTTTGCAAACAGCAATTATCGGGGATTTTACTGTGTGTCCATTAGCACCTGCTGTTACTACACACTTCAAAGATGGATCTGAGAGTTTGTTTCAGTCAATTCCTAAAAGAATTGCTAATGACAAACTGGCCTGAATGTTCAGCCTCATCAATTTACTCTCCAGATACCCACCGAGATAACACGTGATAACTGCAGAGACATGACCACACACCTTACTTCACCTGCACTTTGGCCACTCACCAACTCCTGCTGGGGTTCACCAGCATTTCCACACTTCAAAACGAGTTCAGGCATTGCCTTTTTGTATAGAATGAAATATTATTTCTCTTTCATTTTCAGCATCCCTGGAGGTGTTCAAGGAATGACCAGACATGGAACTCAGTGCTCTGGTCTGGTCAACAAGGTGGGGATCACTCAGAAGTTGGACTTGACCTTACAGGTCTTTTCCAACCTAAATGGTTCTGTGAATCACACTTCCATATAAAACTACATAACCTCTGGACCAGTGCAAAAGTCAGATCAAGGCTCCAGGCTGCCAATCATTTTTAGTTACAGATATTAAAAGGTAACTGTGCTGTTGAAAATTTATAAATAAAGGCCAGATGCTTCATAGAAACCAAAAAATCTTAACCTACAACCTCAGAAATGTATGATGAGAAAATTCTACTTCTTGACAACACTAATCTGCAGTACAGAATCACAGAACCATGGAATGGTTTGGGTTGGAAAGGACATAAAGTTCATCCCATCCCACCCCCTGCCATGGGCAGGGACACCTTCCACGGTCCCAGGTTGCTCCAAGCCCCGTCCAGCCTGACCTTGGACACTTCCACAGACAAAAGAATTGGGCAATGTATGGAGATTCTCTAATAGAAAAAAACACAACTTTCAGAGAACGACGAACTATTCAAAACAAGTAAAACTGACAATAAAAGAATCCAACTAGCCTTAGAACCAAAGAAAAAGCTTACTTAATGCCTTCTAATTTCCCTTACTTCTTGATCCACACCACACATTTCTTCATGGAAAGCGCTGCCCAGGGCACTGAACACCCCTGGAAGTGTTCAAAAACTGTGTATGTGACACTTGAGGACAACGTTAGCGACAAACACGGTGGTGCTGGGCTGACAATTGGACTTGGGGATCTTAAAGGTCTTTTTCAACCCCAACCATTCCACGATTTACATTTGGGGACAAACAGAGAAGCACTGGAGAACCCAAGGAATGAGCAGTCTCACACTGCTTCACCCACACCACAGGGAGCCTTTGCAGTGTCCCGCCCAGCCCTCCAAGCTCCAGAAACACATTCCCTCACCAATTCCCAGAAAGCAGCCCCAGCAGCAATCCTGTCTGTCTGGGTCTCGGCACAAGAGCACAGGCACAGCAAAGCTACAGAAGGCACAACGGGAGGAGCACTTCTTCCCACAGCAGAGCCAGTTCAGCAGTTTTAGCTCATCTGCTCCCACCTCCACCATTTGATCCCAGTGCTCCACAGCCCACCTTTCCTGCCGTGACACCACTCCTTGTGCAGCTGCACAGTAACTACACCAGGAAGCAAAACAATGTGAGAAAATCCCCTCAGAAGTACAATATCCCCATTCTAGACCAGTTTCCCAATCCCATTCATCTCCCAACCACAAACAACAATTGTGCTGGCACCATTCAGACACAGTCCATGGGTGAGAACAGACGGTGGGGAGAAGGGGCTGTTCAGACAGCTCTGCCACCGGAATATTCAAATTACACCCTGGAAAGCTGTGAATTCAAAGTCCTCCCTCTACCCCCAGCACCACACGATCATCTTGCAGCAACACATTCCAGAGTTTTGTTTTGAAAGCCAATAAAGGAGGAAGATTCCAAGGAGGAAAGGACATTTATGAGGCTGACGCACAAGTTAAGGAACTTTGGTTGAATCCATTTCGGTTAAGTCAGAATGTCCCGGGGGCAGCTGGAAGAGCTGCAAGAGGTGGATGAAGGGATCCATCCCTCCCTCCCAGAGCACTCAGCACAGCACATCCACTGTGGCACCTTCTGCCAGTTACAAAAAGAAGATAAAAATTGCTCCAAAAAGAAGCCAAGTCCGATTTCTATTCCTAAAACCTGCTAGTACCAGTTCGAAAGTTCGAAACTATTTTTATAAAGCATCTTTTCCATCCCTCTTCAATAACTTAGTCACTGTCTTAGTAGAGTTATCCCTGGGATCACAGGAAGAAAAAAGTTCTGGTAGAGAAAAAGAAAAATCACCAAACTCCACGTTTTGTATCACGATTCCCAGCAAACACAACTGGATTACAGTCAGTTCACATTTAAGCATGAAGAACACTTCAGTTGTGGTTATATGACATTTTTAGGGCAAAACAGCTATTTATCAGACTACTAACATTCTTCTTGTTGCTACCAAATTCCAGGAAGTCTCTCAGTTTGACAGTCACTCCACCGGGGAAAGCAAAATCTGGGAGATGAATAAAAACTTCTAGCTGCACTTACTGCAGTGCAAAAATGCCATTTTATTAGTACACACACATTATTGGGTAATTCGAAATGAATGTATTAGCTAAATTAATCCCATGTTTAATCAGATTTGGTACCTGACATCTGATGAACTGCTTTAATTACAGGTTTTCACCTTCGCCTATTGCCAACCAAGAGCCAACTTTGCTCTATTTGAATGCTGCAGATGATATTCAACCACAGGACAACCAGCCTCGAGGTTTTAGGTTTTATGCTCCAGTGATTTTTCTACTACATTACTAATCTGTATGCACATTTGGGTTGGTTTATTCCAAAAAGGACAGTGTGTTACGTAAAGATGGGAAAGAAACGTACTACAGCCTAAATATTTTCAGCATGAAGTGATGCTTTTCAGCATGAAGTGATGCATATTTTTTTATATCTCTATTAACTTCTTAGCAGGAGATGCCATCCTTCTGCAATGGTTACAAAGCATTTCTTAACTGATTATCCATTATTTAATATTGACTATCCATTAAAAGACTGGTTTTAGTCCTTCACACAAGTCAGCTCCTCAGGGTATGTGGGATGAGCTCCAGCAATAGGCCTTGGAGTCCACACTTCCCATTTCTTTCATTTTTAACAGCTACAACCAATATAATAAAACATTTAGAGATCCTGTTGCAGAGACCTGCAAGTTAAGTATAGTTTCACTATCATTTTAAGCCAATATAAGCTGCTGAAAGAACTAGTCCCACCTTTCCCCAAGGCCAATTTCCACAGGTCCCTTCCCTGAGTCAGCATGAGCCACTCATTAAGACCCACAGCAAACACAGGATACTCACCCCGTTAAAAATCATTTCTCCTCCCCTTTTCCTTTGGGAAGGAATGAGGGAGAAGCTGAGTTAATTTCAACATGCTCAGCTCCCCAGTCCAGCTCACTGTGGCCACGTCAGAGCTGGCGTGTGTGGAGCCACAAGGAAAAGAGGAGCACACGACTGCCTGAACTGTGCACGTGGGAATTGTTCTGGCTGGAGCTGCTCATGGAAACACACCTACAGGGGCAAAAACTGGAACATAAGGGATTTAGATACTCAAAGAAAATATTCCCTGTCCCAAGATAGGTATAAATGAAAAGAAATTACTTGAATGAGTTATCAGAGCAGAGTTTACATTATCAACTCACACTGTGGGCTGAGTTTATATTACCCACTCACACTCACCTGAGGTGTGGGAGCTTTTAGAGTTTTGTTTAGCATTTGTTTTACAAGAACACGAAAACAAAACTCTTAACTGAAATGGTGGTGCAAGCCAAAACTTTAACACATGGTGCAGGGACAGCCTGATGACATAACTCAGCCTGTCCAGAGAAGGGGAGAAAATACACCAGAAAAAAAATCACATGACAAAAATCTTCGGTCCCTGGGTTTCCAAACGTAACTTCGCTTTTTCAAATTGGTGCACGCAGACTCTGCCTCTTTAACTCCAACAAACCAAATTTTTTATTTGTAGCTCCCCAGACCACCCCAACCTCAGCTTCTCTCAGAAGCTCTGTGCTCCCCAGAGCCCATCAGCGATGGCTCCCAAGGCCGGGATCACCAACCACAAGCACCAGACACGCACAGGAATGCGATTCAGAGGAGAAGGGACTGGCCCCAGTTCAACCTGGGGCTGGATTCCACCCGCAGGGCGGCTGCACTGCTAAAAGCAGAGCAGTTATAAGAAACTACTCGCTCTAACACACCCTCATCATAAATGCATATTTGTGGTTCTCTCACTGTGTTCAGACCTTTCCCTTTATCTCATCAGTTGTACTTGTACCCTGAGCCAGAGCACTTGTCCACGGAATAAACTTATCTGTATCTATCTAGGAAAAAAAAAAGATATGCTGGAGCGTGTTCTGATCAGTCAGAGAATCACTAACACCTTTTCCTAAATCCAGCTAAAATCATACTCACAATCACTTCACTACTCATTCTCAAGAAGTACATTCATTGGTTCTAAAGTTTAAATTGCATTTCAACTTATCATCTCCTTGATCTTTTATTATGACAAAATATGAAAAGCAAAACTTGCTTTAACCTCTTTATAACCTTTCTCTGCTTTATACACCTCTGTCACAGCACCTTGCTTGGATCAAGCAGCTCATTGTGACCACAACATCCTTCCCTTGACATCCTTCAGCTCTGAACCCACATCTATGCACCGGAAGAAAAATACACTCTTGATTAATCAGTTTGAGACTCTTTTCAGCACTCTGAAAGCACTCAACCATTCCATTAAATACAAAAAAAAAGAGAATTCACAGTAATATTGGGCAGTTCAAAAGTTGTGCTCAATTAACAAGTCCTTGAAGCAATTTTGTGACTTACACTGAACGTTTTTATTTTCAATGTGCTACAAACTAACGCTGCACACTTCCCAAATTTCCAGTAGGATAAATCGCAACTTCGATGGGATTTATCGCCTGTATTTATAATTGAACTATCCTTTTCCAAAACACTCTTCCTACTGCCAGCACTAGGACTGAAACCAATCGGAACACATTGTGCTGGGTAACCAGAGAGCCTTGAGTCCCTCTAGTAATATCCTAAAAAAACCTTACAAGCTACCGGTGATACCTTTAAAGACAGAGATAATTACTCTGAGCAGTTTGAGAGCTTCCAAGACGTACTTTGGTTCATTAAAGTCTTTCTATTTATTTTACCTTCACCTCCTACCAACATACAATTCGAAGTTAATGACCATATTATAGTCCCAAAAAAGTTAAATCTTTCCTGTAATAACATTAAACTGGTTTAAACCTTCACTTCAGGGAAATAAGAGACTTTCCATTTCTTTCGTCGTACAGACCCAAAACTGCTTCCCCGCCAGCTGTACTGTGGGCAGGTATGTTCAGCAAACTACTAATAAACTACTGGCAGGTACTTCTAGTACCACAAACTAGTGGCTTTCAAGTCTTTTAAACAGAGAAAATGAGTCCAAAACTCTGTCGTACGAAACACTTGTCCTGATGGACTTACCCACGCTCGTGTGCACTTGTCAGACCTCAAATTCGGTATTACGAGAACAGAAGTTAATTTAATTTACTTTTAAACCCACTTCATCCCCTCCGGGTCCGACTCCCCACAGACGATGCTGCTTTACCTCGGTGCACGGGGATAACGCCCGGAGATGCTCCGAGCTCCCGGCACCGGGACCCCTGACCCTCCGCTTCCCAGGGTCTGCCCCCGTTTTTACCCCAAACCAGGCCATCCCGCCCCCAAAATCCGAGCCCTCTTGTTCCACTGAACCGCGTTCCCGGGAGACTTTAATGAGCAGCTTTGGGGCCCCCACCCGCCCGCGCTCCCCGTTAGTTCCCGCTCCAGGCCGGAGCGTGTCCGTCTCCCCTGCCCGGACAGAGCCGGGGCCGGGGGGGCCGGGAGGAACCCCGGGAGGGACCCCGGGCGGGCCG
>VZTN01013230.1:129544-149506 GCA_013400515.1 Erpornis zantholeuca | reverse complement strand
GGGGCGGAACGGCCGCGCGTGCGCACGCGGGCGGGGTGCGGGGGAAGAGTCTGGAAGGGGTGGGGGGGTCGCGATGGAACCTCACGGGACGCCCCTGCACTGAGGGGAACCGGGGTGAGGAGAGCCCGTCAGGGCAGCTCCCGGTGATCGGGGGAACCTGGAGGGCTCTTCAAGGGCAGCCCCAGGATGGACTCTGAGGGGAGCCCCCAGTGTGAGGGGGCCGGGATGGTCCCTCAGGGGAGCTCTTCAGGGGAGCACCCCGGTGTGAGGGCAGCCGGGATGGACCCTCGCGGGAGCCCCGGGGTGAGGGCGGTAGCACCGGCTGCCCCAGCTGCCCGACCCTCCTCGCCCGGTGCTGGAGGTCGGGAGGACGCCCCGCGGGTCGGGGCCGGTCGTGGTGCCACCACAGCTCCATCCACCCTCAGGGCTCTGCCGTGGAAACCCACAAGGCAGCGGTGGCAAACCCACTGGTGGATATTGTCCCAAAAAAACAGCTATTTCCAAATAACATGAAAATGCAAAAGCAGTGTCTTAGCAATGTGTTATCATTGACACGGGTGGCAGCTGCCTTAAGAAACAAATGCCCCCCACGCGTGGGGAATCGGGAGAACATGAGCACTGAGTTCTTGAGAGGTACTTCGGGAGTCCCTTTCCCTGAAAGATGTAAGAAGGGGGAGAAGGTGTGGAAAGGTGTACTGCACAGATGGACATTTACTTTTCCAAAGTGTCCAAAATCTGCTTTGGAAGTGGGGAAGGGATGGGAAAGCAAGAGAGGTTGTGTGTGAGTGGATGGAGGTGCCAGGCGAGTGCTTAAGCTGTGAAAAATGGAGGCGGAAGGAGCTGTGAACAGCTGCCGCGTGCCTCTGGTGCCACACAGGGTCCGGTTTCCCTGGGACACCGAAAGGTTGGCTCCCGTCCCTCCTGCTGCCAGCTCCTTGCCAGTCCGCTCTCAGATCCCAGCAAAATCTCCCTCTGGAAACACTCAGCAGCTTCCATGTGCTCACTGCAGCCCAACAGCCAGTGGGTGACCCTTGAGCCCCATGGCCTGGCGGTCAGTCGGTCACTGTGGGATGGCCACACCAGGGCCTTCACCAGGCACTCGACCACAGTCCGTGCTTGTGACACCATTGAGTTGGTCCTTGAAGCACCAGCGCTCTGTTCTGCCAAATTCCCTGCCCACGGGGTGCCAGTCAGTGCTCGTGGTGGCAGGGTGGGACACCCATGGTGTCCATGGCTTCACAGCCCTGGCAGAGCAGTGGCAGCTGCACAGAGCGTGGTTGGTGGCATTTTAAGTTGGTTTCTCTTTCATCCCAGACAAGCTGCTTTAATTCCTGGATTTGTTCTGGCTTTTGGTGTCCTTTGCCTGACTTCATTCATGATATGGCAGGAGGGCACAGGACTCCAGTACAGGTATGGATCTCAGCCGTGTCCATGAGCCATCCCACCTGGTGAGCAGCCCCTGCCCAGAGAGTGCCATGGAGGTCTCCAAGACCCTTGCCTGGGCAGTGACAGCTGGGATGCAGCCATCCTGGTCCCCAGGAACACTCATCATGGCACACCGCAGTTCTGCTGCTGTTTCAGGGTGCTCAGCACTGCTCACCCATACATTGTTCAAGTCAGGCACAAGTGTGCTCCCAAGTTAAAAGTCTTCCAAAAGGGTTTGCTGTGATCACTGAGTCCATCAGCAAAATATCCAGGGATGGGGCAGCCACAGCTTCTCTGGGCACCCAGTGCCAGGGTCTCACCACTGTCACAGCTAGGAATTCCTTCCCAATATCCCATCTAACCCTGCCCTCTGACAGTGGGAAGCCATTCCCCCTTGTCCTGGCATTCCAAAGTCCCTCTGTAGCTCTCTTGGAGCAGTCATACTCAGGAGAGCTGAAGGGAAAGGTTCCCCTTTGGCAATCTCAAACCTGCCAACTTCAGAAGGAAAGGGGGATTCATCTGTGCCAGGCAGGGATTGCCCTGCCCTGCAAGGGAGGGAGGAATGTCAGTCCATGAGAGGAGAGAGAGCTACTGCTATGCTGGCACTACAAAACTGAATTGTTTGGGAAGCATCCAGGGAAAACAATGTAAGACAGTGCTATACTCACCTCCTGTCTGAGTGATGAGGGAGACAGAGGCCCTTGGAGAAGGTGCCATCACCAGATGGGCTGTGGTGGGGAAGGAAAACAGATCTCAGTCCTGAAAGGGAAGTGGTGAGAGAGTGCTCAGGGATGGAGCAATTCAGGATAGAGAAGGTGCCTTTGAGAGGCACAGGAATTCATGGCTGAGTAGGGAAATGACAGCACCAAAAGCCCAGACACTGCTGGCCCAGCAGTAGCAGCTCCACAACAGCTGCTGGAGCATGTTTGTCTGTGAAGAGCTTTGCAGAGTCCTGGGAAGGGCAGGGCTGGGAGAGCACAAATAACAACATAGAATGGGGGGTCAAAGCAGAGAAAAAAGGAGTCTAAGTGCTCAGTGGAGCCAGGCTGCTCCTGTGCAATCCCGCCTCTGCTCACCCAGCCTGCGGGAACTTCTGAAGCACTGTCCTGGTAACAGCTGGAAAGGAGACAGGCCCTGGTGCTCCCAGCATTCCAAGACAGGGAGGCTATGGGCAAAGGCCAAATTTGGAGAAAGAATTAATAATCCGTTTTTCTGGGAGGACCAAACAGTCCTGGACAATTAGAATTTTAAAGGACTAAATAAATGATTAGTCCATGGTGCAGCACAGAGCAGCAGGACTGGGGGAAATAACCACACTGAGGCAGGTCAACAAAGCACATGTACAAGGTTTCCTGGGATCCAGTCGGAGCCATAAAACTCCTCTTGTGGGCCCCAGAAGGTGGAAAAGCTGTGGGAGCAGGCTGCAGTGGTTCTGTGTCACTGAGGTATTTTCTCCCTTTATTATAAGTTCCTCTTCCTGCAGAAGCAGCCGGAGAGCGGCAGGTGTGAGGGGGAAGGAGCCTAAACCGGGATCATGGGGACAAATTAGCAGGTGCCTGCAGAATATCACTAACCCCGTCTGCGATTCCGGAGCCTACGTAGGTGTTTTATTTTCTAACGGTGTTAGAAAGACTGTCAGAAAATAATTAGGCTCTGTCAACAGTTCCCCTATTCCCAGATTACTTACGACTTCCTGACTCATTAGAGCTGCCGAGGCTGGCAGGAAACCTGTTTTATAGTAATTTCTGTTAGTGGTGCCCCTGGAGAAGAGACAACATGGTGCAGGTGACACCAGTGTGTGACACCAGCGTGTGACACCAGCGTGTGACATTGGCATTGACTTCACCCTCGTGATGGAGGCACCGGGGCCGTCAGGGTCGTGCAGGGCGGTTACTGCTGGCAGGAGACACCGTCCCCCCTCCGTCCCCATCCTGCTGACAGGGAACAGGACACTCAGCTGCGGGGCTGACGCTGTGCAAGGTCCAGCTTTAAGTGCACGGGATTTGCCGGTGTCCTGAAAATTTGCCTGGGTCATGAGAGTTTTAAAAACAGAGGGGACACATAAATCCCATTAAAGGGGTCTTTCAATTTAATGCTGGAATAAAGCCACCAGAGCCTCACTGTCCCAGAGTGGGAGCCATGATGTGCAAAGTTGGCTGTGCCAGGACTCTTCTGGGGCCCATTGGCCACTGAATTTTACCATCTCTGTCTCAGACACTCTGCAAATCCTCCTCGGTGCTCAGAGGAGCAGGACCATGCACAGTACTGACCCAGCAGCACTTGAAAGCAGATTTAAAAATAGGTCTGAAATCTTCTGTTTATTTCTCTGATTTTTGGATCCAATTCCTCTAGATCAAAGATAAATAAAGTTTACAGTGAGACAGTGCTTGCCAAGAACACAAAGCCCAATCTTCCTCCCCAAAACTCGCGCTTCCCACTCAGTTCGTGCCCTTTTTCCCTACATTATCTCAGCTGAAATCCAGAACCAAAGCAGATGTTCCCATTGATTTTCCATGCCCTTTTCCCAAGTCAGCACCTTGCTGACCTGCTGCTCCCTCCTGTGATGCTCCAACCAGGCACTGCTTCCCTGAGGCTGCTGATGCTACCATGAGATCCATAATTAGGCAAATTTTAAAAGCCTGAATCTGCTGACAGCCATGGGAGTGGGATGTTACTTCCTTTTATAAGCAGACAGGCAAATAAGAGAAATTCTATGGTCTCCATGTCATCTTTCCATTGAACACAACCCTCCTACATACTCTTCTCGTGGAGGTGTGAGCATGGGAGTCCTGGGACCACAGGGCAGTGGTGCCGCTGTCGCACACCCTGTGGCTTCTTCCAGGGAAAACCCATGCCCATGGCTGCTCTGCCACTTGCTCATGGCACTTCCTAAGAGGCAATTTTGGTTATCAGGATGATGTAGGGAGCCCTCTCAGCTGCCCAGCTGCAGTTGTTAAAACTCCCATTGTAATTACAGCACGGAATATTGTATGGAATCAGGAGCTGCTTGGGCAGTGCTTACCCCAAACTGCTGCTTCCCCTGCAGGGACCATCAGGTCGCTCGGCCTGCCAATCATTCTTGGCACAGGCTCAGCACCAACTTCTACCAAGGAAAGATCTTTCCTCTCCCAACAGGAAGGCAAATCCCATGTCTGCGGTAGCTCACCAGCACTGGGTATTTGAGCCCTGTAACACAGGGGTTACACACCCCAGGGTAACAGGGATGGAGTAACTAAATATCCCACGCCTGCTGGAAGACAGGATCCTGCACCTGTTTGTTGTACACCTTTATTGAACACAGCAAACACACAGCCTGGCACCTCCTGTCAGGCAGACAATCTCCAAGTACAAGAAATGGCATTTTGTGGGTGCTCGCATCACGGAACATGCACCAACACCCCCCAGGAACACCCTCAGACCTCCCAACCATCCTCCACAAACCATCAGCCCAATTAAGTTACATTCTGCGTCATCAAGGAACTTGGGGTGGTGGAGAAGCAGAAAAGGCCGGCACTGCACTCCCGGGCAGTCCTACCACACTCACATTAACCACAGGAGCTGCCTCCGTGCTCGTGTTTCCAGCTCCTCACTCAACTCCTCCCCCGCAGCACCTGAAGGAAGCGGAGCACAGCCCAGATTGAATTCCACCCACAGAGGTTTCTGTGGGGTGAAAGCTGAGACAGCGCCGGCATTGTGCGGGGCCCTGGCAGCAAACACGGGCTGTGCGGGGCCCTGGCAGTAAACACAGGCTGTGCAAGTTCAGCATGAGGACAAAGCTTGGCAATTGCCTGTTTTAATCCTTAAACAAAATGAGTAAACAAGCTTTGTTAATGCCTCCCTTGTTGCCCGAGCGGTTTCACACCTGTGGGACCCATCCTTGAGCCAGGCAGAACAGAATGAGAAGAGGCAGCTTCACCACCACACTGGAGGACACCCAGGAAGCATCAGGCTCACTCCAACCCGCCTCCATCCCAGACATTCTGCCCCTTGTCATTAATAGAGAAGTGAGAAGACTTTGATGTGGCTTCTGCAAATGCATCTCAAGCACCTTGAGGTCTTTGAGGAGCTGGCACATGTGCAGAGAGAGGCTACTTGAGGTTCCACAAGGCACTGCACGAGGATCTTACCAGCTCCAAGAAGTCCTGAAACAACACTGAGAGTGTTCCCTGGGCAATTACTCCATTAAGAGGAAAAAAAAGGTTCCATAACATATGGGAATCTACAGGCAACTTCCCCAATAGCAGAGGATCAAGAGCTGGTGGCAAGGGTCAGTGATGGCAAGTTATTTAGAGCAACCAAAATGCAACTGAATGTAGAGAGTGCCAGGAAAACAGTATTAAAAAAAACTCAAAATCCAGGTAAAAGTGCTGCCTATGGAGAAAACAGGTGTTTTTCCTGCATGACACATGCCCTGTTCCTCAGGCAAGCCTGGTGCTCCTGGATCCAAACCAGTTGACCTTTGTGGAGTCTTGCACTGCCCTGAACAACCCCAAATCAGCAGGGTGATACTTTGGCCAACATGTGCCTTCCAGCTTCAAAACCTTCCCCTGAAGGGGAATCCACTCTAAACTTCCCCAAACTGAGTTCCTGGTTCACAATTTTGTGTTAAATGTGAAGGCAGCCCAGGCAGTGCTCTTACTCCAAGTTCCCTGGCCTTCGCTTTTAAAAAGCAGAATGTAATTCCACATCCAAGAATTTCTTCTACACAACCTTTGGGAGAACACAGTAGTTTTGTGGGAGAGAAGAAACCCCACAACTCATGGAAGCTTTTCAGAGCAGGATCCCCAGCAGGGATCACCGCCCTTTCTGCTGCAATCCCAGGGGATGATCACCTGTGCTGCAGGTTTGGATTGGGAGCCAGTGTCGCTGGCACAGCCCTGCCAAAGGGCAGTGGGCACCAGGACACCACTTCTCTTTATTTAGCAGATCCTGAAGCCCCAGACCAGTGTGCTGGAAGAGCTGGAAAGGTTCCTGCCTCAGCACGGGAAGCAAACTCTGCAACTGTCTGCACTCCAAGGCCGACTGCACAACACAAAAATAGGGCAAGAGAGATAACTCCTCTATTCCCAGACAAAACCAGCATCATCCACAAATCCCAAGTGCATTTCTTTTCCCTTTTCATTTTGGTAGAAGAGACCAGATTTAATTGTTTCCCCCATCTGGTGCACATTCACAGTATGTAAGAATGAGTTTTGTTTCCAATCCATGTGTTGGATCATGACCTCAGGGAGAAAGAAGAATCTGCATTTCCAGAAGCCACACACCAGTTCCCACTGGCTCTGCCACGCACAGCATGAAAACATCCAAACCAACCAGGATTCAATATAAGTTGTTCACAGGATATACATTCCAAAGGGACAAGTACAAATATTACAAAAGGAACAGAATCACTTTTAAAATCCATGTATTTGTTTAACCGTTAAAAACAGACAGGTACAGAAAGAGGTGGCCAAGCAAACAATTCCCTGCTGCTCCAATTAGTGTTGCCTGCACGCTCTGGGAACGTTCCTGCGGAACCAAAGCTCCGGACGTCTTTTCTGGCAAGGGCTGGAGACACCTGGCAGATGATTCCTGACCGTGTGAAGGGCTGAGGCAGAGCCACAGGCCCAGGGCAGCTCTTTCACGGTGTCTGGCTTAACGCAAAGGCATTGAGAGGAGAAGGTTGTCTGGGGGTTACGTCAGAGAGCGAGAGAGAGCGAGAGAGAGAGCATGAGGGACACCACACCAGTGGCAGGGAATATGGGAAGTTCCTCTTCCCCTGCCACTGCAAGAGGGAAGAAAAACAGCTCTGTGGGTCCCAGAGTTAGGAATTAGCTTGGTCCCATGAATATCAACATCACTTGACAGACTCAGAACTAAAAGCAAGGCAGGAAGGTTAAGGGCAGCAGAACTCCATGTGTTGCACACATACACTCTCCCTCCCTCTCTTCAGGCTGTCTGAGGCCCCAGCAAGGCCAGCTCAGGAGCTTTTCCCATCCACCATGTAATAGCGATACATTAAACCTAAGACCAGTGCTCCGAAGATGGGGATCAGCCACGTCGACCAGAAACTACGGGGAGAGAAAAAGAAACAACAAACTAAAACGTACACACCACAGAAACCAGAAGAAAGCATCTAGTTAATAATCTATTCCCAATGTTCATCCCTTGTTACACATCTAGGGAACACCTGGGAGCTGTACCCACAGGGTGACCCCCCAGCCATGGCCACAGGCCAGGCAGGTCCCACTGTCCCCATGCACAGGCTCTGCTAGCCCCCATGAGAGGCCCAAGTGTGGCATCATGCCTTATGAAATAGCAGCTAGATGGCTCAAGTTTCCAGCTTGGCACATCCAGAGACCAGTGTGGGGGGGTTGTTGGTGGTTTGGTTTTATTTTCCTTAAATAAGTCAGGCTGTAATTTGTGTTGTACAAACAACACAGTTGACTCAAGGATGGCAACAGCTACAGCTGTGCCCCAGTAAATCTGCCTTGCTCAGAGTCCAGAGGCCACAGGCTCACCCTCAGCAGCCTCCTGAGCAAAACCTTCTGCACCAGCTGCAGGAGACCAGGGCCCTGCTCTGGTTTTAAGGATTTTCAACTAGACGGGCTGATCAAAATCCTCTGAAACCCCACCCACCACTGTGCTGTGCCACCCCTCGGCCCACAGAGACCACCCAAAGAAGCCCTGTGGTTCCAGGGATGCAGCCATCGCTGTGCAACACCAGCACACGGGGCAGAGAATTCCAAACGCTGGGATGCTGGTTCTGCCCAGCACAGAGCAGGCCTGGGCTCACATCCAGCAAGGGAGGTGCACACTCTGGCACTTGCTCTGGAGTATCCGCTTGCCAGAAGGACACTGCAGTACATCCCTGGGGATTTTCCTGCCCTTTGGAGTTAATATGCAGCTCTACAAACTGAGTCCCAACCCCTCCATTCCTCGCTCTTATTTTCAGGAGATACTATACCTTGATTGGCCTGAGGATGTCGTACTTGGGTTCTGGAGGAGGAAAGAGGGAGTTAGCAGGGGAACAAAGAAATATTAAATGTGTGCTAATAAGACAAGCCTGAACGTGTGATTACAAATATGGAGGAAGAATAACCCTCCTCTCTCAAACAGCCCCTGTTGGCAGTGAGGATGTTTTTGGGGATGTTTGCTGTCATCTTCTCCATGTTCTTTCCATCAATCCAATCTCTCCCACCCAGTCACCAACTGCATGCTGGAACTTGCACCCCTCTCAAAATAAGGCCTTGCTTATTACATCACAGTTTTGGGGTGGTTTTGTGTTCCCACCTTATTTATTGGTACGTTACTGATTCTCTCTTGCTGCCATCTTTAAATTACACTGGAACATGCTTTTAAAACATATGTTGCCCTCCAGAGAGAGCCCTCAGCTGTGCATAACGTGCTGGACTTACTGATCAGAAGAGAAAATTACTTGAAAAAATATATAACTCAGATCCAAGGGAGCTACTGTGATCATCACTGACTTCTGTGCACATTTTCAGCATGTGATTCTGTTTATGAATCAGAGTTGAATCAAACAATACATTTTAAGGTGAATATGTACATAATCACACAGCTCCATGTTATAACTAAGCATGGGCTTTACCCAGCCTGAGTTATCCTTGATTTCCCTGTTGACAGTTCCCTTCTGGATTCCTGCTGCTCTGCAAGTGGTCCTGCTCAGAGGAACATCTCCTGAAAGCCTTGTTGAAGGCAGAGCTGTGCCCTGTCCAGGCCCCCCAGCCCAGCTGGCTGCGAGGCACATGTTTACCTCCCAGCTGGGATTCTATTTATTGCCTCTTCCCTCTCCTCATCCCTTCCAAAGGCATTTTTGCAACACTCTGCCCCGTTCTAGTCCAGGAGTACCTGAGTGTTAAGCAACACCACAGATCCCCAAGGCAGTTAACAGAGAACTCCTGTTTGCCAGCCGGCCCCTGGCCATGCTGTCTCCTGGCTCGAAGGGAACAACAAGGAAACCAGTTCCGTGGTCAGGACACAGCCAGAAATGCAAAAAATGGTCTGTGGCTCAAGGTGTGGAAAAAACATCGTTGCTGCCAGTGGAGAAAGGGCACAAAAACTCACTCCCAGTTTCATCCTGAGGTGCCCACTGAGCTTCAGAACAAAAACAAAGGTAGAATTTGCTTGGGAAATTTATTCATGTGTAGTCTGTGTAAACATAAAGCCACAAGCTCCGCAGGAAAAAAAGAGGGTAAGAAACCTCCAAAAGACATGTGACATTAAATAAAAGCAGAAAACTGAAACGCTGAGAGCTTACCTTAGAACCTTCCTTATTACGATCATTCTGTCAGGGGGAAAAAGAAGAAGAAAAGTAAACTTTCTTTTCTGCTGACTTCAAAGGAAGACTGCAGCCTTTATGAGGGAATTGTTCTGTACACAGGTAATTGCCTGGGCTCAGTTTTCAAAGGAGTCCTTCCTTTGGCACCCAAAAGCAGGCAGGAAGGTGGTGTTTGTGCCTCTGGGAACTCTCACCCTCCTGAGCTCAGAATTGCAAGGCAAAGGTGGATTATGCTTCCACCAGCTATAGAATTGAAGCTAAATTAATTCAGATTAAGTGCCCTGATTTTAATGAAGTGGGAAATCTGTTCTGAATGGTGGAAGGAGAAGACCAATTTAGTTCAATTTCCCCAACAGAAACCCTGGACAACAAAGGGACTGCATAAACCCCGCAACTGTTGTTGTTTGGCCTTAGGTTAGGCCATTGCAACAAACGAAAAGTCCATTCTCTGATGTATCAGAAGGCAAAGATCTTTTATTCATGCAAAGGCAAAAGCAAAACCAAAATGCAAAGAGCAAAGGGATCTCTTTCTTAAGAAGAATGCAGTCTGTGTATACAGCATTGCAAGAAACAGTGTAAAGAACAGATATCATTGGTCAGTGAGAGAGCAACAAGTCAGGAGTAACAAAGTGCACCAAACACCAGCTGTGAAATATAGTTTACCAAAACACATGAGATAGTTTATACAAACTTCTCTTGCTCTCAGCTCCTGCTTATGAGAGAACTGGAAACCAACTTTGATGCTGCTAGGCAGCATTCTCTCACAGACACAGAAATGAACAGAAAGTTCATGAACAGAAAGTCGGTTTCCATACACAACCACTAACTTATTTCACAAGGCATGCCTGTGTTTGGGGGTTACACAAGGGACTCACCGGGTGGACCTCTCCGATGTAGTACTGCTTCAGCATTTCCCTGGCATCTGTGGAATGCCCCACATCTTCAAAGCTCTCAGTGGCATCTCTGCCAGCTTGCTCAAGCAACACCTCCTCTCCACCTGGGTGCTGAAAGAGAAGAGTCCAGGTGAGCCAAAAGCTGGATGTAGAAAGGCACTGAGGATGTCATCAGCCTTCCTCCCAACCTGCACCACTGGACACCTTAACCAACATGGTCAATAAAATGTGCTGAAGGTTCAGTTGCCCAACATCTCCTCAGGAATTCACAGACCAGTGGAGGAAAGGATATTCTGCTTCTTCGGGCACTACTAAAATGATGACGTTTGGCTGACTCTGCACACGGATGTGCAATACTGAACTTGATCCTGTGTGCAACCAGCAGTGACACGCAGGAAGGAAATCATGAAGTATCACAACAATTACACTGTTTAACAGCATACACTGATTTCAGAGATCCAGAGCTACAACAGCCCCCAGGGAGCTCCACAGTGGCACTGCCACTGCTGTGGGTGGCAGCCAGTCATGGCTGACCCTCAGATGGGATGAACTGACACAAACCCCGGGTGTGGTTCTGTTGTCTGTGGTGGGCTGGGCTCTGCCCACTGTCGATGCCATAATTCCAGCAACAGCCCAGCAATGGAAAGCACTAACCACAGCCCTAGCAAAACCCAATCCCTTTACAGCCTGAGTGTGAGCTACCAGCTAATCCAGTTACACCAAGAAAGTGGTCACGCATCCCAGGGCACGCACAGGGACTAACCCAGTTTTCCAGGGCTTCAGGCAGCCAGCCCCGAATTGGAGAAGGTATGTTGGGCTACATTTCGGATCAAAGGACCAACACACCTGCTTGTCTCTGTCATATCCTTCTCCCTCCCACTGACACAGAGCAGTTGCCACCCCGCTTCTTCCTTCAGTTTGTCTGCTTTTGCTGCCAAAAGTCTGCATATTCCCACCAGGCCATGCCACCTTGTACCAAAGATAGGATGGACACAAACCAGCCCCGTTGTTTGCTCCAGTGGGTTGCAGCCAATCCTGCAATCCTCATATCACAGCTCTTTATTTGGAATAAATCCCTTTATTGTCCAGGTATGTCACTAAGCCAACATGGAGCTTTCTCAGGAGCCAAAAAGGGCAAAGTGGAAGAACAGAGTTTGTTAGAGGCAGTTAGTGGGTGGCCCGCGCTGGGGCATCAGGTGAGGCTCCATGGCTCATTCCCTGTGCCCAGCTGCAGCTCTTGCTGCCCCTTCTCCCACACCAACCCTCAGGCTCACTTGATCCCAAAGGAGTCAGATTAAGGACTGCTGGATGTTGTCTGTTCACATTGCTCAGAACAACTGTGCAATTTCCAGATAAGATCCACTGAAAAGCTGCCCATTTACCTAAGCCTTCTAGAAGAACTCCTTAGGGTTGCCTCACCAGAAATTTCATATTTCAGACAGGGAAATACCTGATTTTTAAGCAGACAACCTTCCTTTCCTAATCATTCACCCTAAAAGGGCAGACAAAACCCTGCAGCAAGAGGGAACATGCAGTGCATCTTTCAGTTACTTCCAGTCTCTCCACAGACAAGAGACAAGAGGAAAGATAAAATTCAAGAGAAAAGGATAACAGTAAAGTTCTCTCCTCTTTACATCTCTGGCTCCAAAGCCTTTCTATGCACTTGCTAAATCCACCATTATTTATTTATGCACATCTGTCTTTTGCTGCAATCTCCAAACCTGAAAGAAAAAGACCTTCCAAATATTTTGGCATCTCCTATTTCTGAAGGGCTCTGTCCTCCAGACAGCACTGCTGCAGCCAGACAATTCCTACCTTGTCCTACCCCAGCAAACATAAACCCAGACTATTTGTACAGGAAGTCACTGGCTCTGCCACAAAACTTCCCAAAGCTGCAGCTGCTGCAGGAAAACATGGAAATACTTCCAGGGGAAACAATGGCTGGAAAATGTCAATTGCTGACAAGAAACAGCCAAAAGCAAACCAGAGGGAGAGAGGTGACAATAAAATTGGGTCCTCCATGTCACTGGACCTTCAGCAGACACAGTGAGTAACAGTGACTTGGAACTGAGGGCATGCAGCAAAGGCCTCCAAGAGCAGATCCCAAATTTCCACAAGGAGAGAGCCTGGAGTCCCCTCCCCACAAACTCCAAGGAGCTGTCTGCAAATGTCTGGCTGGGAACTGCTGGTACAGACCTACTGGAGACACAAATGAGCTCAGCAACACTAAGCTCCATGACTAATTAGATCACTGTGTCAGGTAAGAGAAAAGATCATCAGGCTGAGGAGGGATGAAACTTTCATTCCTTGTGCCCCGAGTAAAAAGAAATAAACGAGGAGAGGGAAGAGTATTCCTGTGCAATAATAATGTGCCAGCACCATAAAAGCCAGAAGCAAGGACGAGCAGCCACCTGGATGAATGATCCCCACATCCTGCACAGCACTGGCTGTAAGGCATGGAACAGGTTTTCCATAAACACCTCTGCAGAGCTGGAGCAAGTCAGCATGAGGAAACCCAACTGCCTGGTGCTCCTCCTTCTCTTGAAGAACACTGTACCTGAAACCAACTGACCAATTTGGGTCGGTGGTGTCACAACCCAGGCTCCTTCCACTTGGAAACTGGAAATGGATTCCTACTCACACTTATCATGGGGATCAGGAACGGCAGCATGTGTTGAGACATGGAGCTGTGGGGGCTGCTGCGTCTTGTGGGCTCAGATAACAGACACAAGAGCTTCCTGGAGAAACGTAGATCTCCAGACTCTCCTAGTCATATGTGAAAATGGAGATAAACTCTATCCCTCCAGCATAACTGGAAATAAGTCTGTTGCAGATTGTGCACAAGTTAAAAGCTCAGATTTCGATGCCAATGTAGTGAAGTGTGAGCCTGACAGAGCCCAGAGCGCCTACAGGAGGTACAGCTGCCTCCCTCCACCCTTGCCCACCCCGAGCACCCACCAGCCCCTCCTGCTCCAGCCACAGCCTGCACGTGCTTTTCTAGAGCACTGCAACCAGGAGTAATAACACGTATCCTGGTATGGTCCAGTTACCCAGATTTGGGACAAAATAGATCACCATAAAGCTCTCTTAGATTTTAAAATAATCTCATTTCAATTCAGGCACTCACTGGCTCTCTGAAGCACAGGAGATTGCATCTCCCAGAAACACGTGCAACACTTCAGTTGCTGTCTTTGCACATCTCCTGGATTTGGTTCACGTTCTTATAATTCAGTAAATTTTGCTATGTGACAGATGTCTTGTTACTCCTATTACACAGTAAATAATGTGAATTGGAAACTTAAACTGGTCTACACCTCCAACAGCACATGGATTTCAGGTTGGCTGACCTGCACTGCATAATTTGCAGGAATCACGAAGCCAAATTCAACCTTTTAGCAGTGACTTCTTCAGGATTGCACAATCCCACCCATGTAATGTGCCAGCAGTCTCAGCAATCCCAGCCAAATAACCTGTGAGCAAAGGCCAGGAAAGGCACCCACCAGATCCTGCTCCAGTGACCACACAGGGCCAGAGGGACACACGACAGGACACCCTGAGGGCTGTGGCTGCACCACGCAGAGCTCTGCAGCACCAGCTCCTCAGACAACTGCAGCTTTCAACCGAGACCAGCACTCCTGGTTCCCATCAGCTGCACGTCATTCCCCAGCACTCCAGAGGGCAAGAGATATAAAGAGGATTTTTGCCAATAGTTCCCCTGTGCCAGCGAGGGGTGTGCACAGCACAGTGTTGTGTCAGCCATGCTGGCACAGCTCAACAGTGCCCTTATTCTTCTCCCTTTCCCTTGTCCAAGTAGGTCTTTCCATGTCAGAAAAACGCAAATGGGAAAAGCGCCTGGAAAGGACAGAGTGAAGCATCATGTCAGGGTGAAACACCATCTCAAGGTGACACTCAGGGCACTGCTAAACCTGGCTTGCTGGAGGGACTGAAGTGTCTTTCTGGGCTCACTTATAATCCCAAAGGTGTCCCAGGGAGTGGGTCCCAGACTGCATCTTACAGAGAACCCCGAGGAGGAATTTTATTATGGAAAGGGTGGTCAGCCATTGGAATGGGCTGCCCAGGGAGGTTTGGAGTCCCCACCCCTGGAGGTGTCCAAGGAAGGCCCGGACGTGGCACTCAGTGCTCTGGGCTGGGGACAAGGTGACGACTGGGCACAGCTGGGACTCCATGGTATGGGAGGGATTTTCAAGCCTGGATACTTCTGTGAATGGCCATTTTCTGGACCCAAAGAAGAAACCAGACTGTGTCCAACTTTATAAATAAATACTGAGAGCTGCAGAACAAGGCACAACCTCCAGCTGCCAGGTGATCATTCTCTCCTGCCTGATGCACCTCCACTCTCGCCATGGCAGCTCTGTCACTGCACGCTGTGACTCCACAGCACACAGGCTTCAACCGCACAGGCCTGGAGGGAAACCAGAGTTCAGCTCAGACCAGCAGAACCAGCGAGCTGGAACACATGCATTTCAATGAAGTGTCTTCTTTGGAGCTGGTCAGCCCAACCTTTGTACATCGCCCTGCTAATGGCACAATGATGTCTTTGCTGTTATTTCAAGTTGGGATAAACCCCTTTGAAATGTTCATAGAACCACAGAATCACAGAATATCCTGAGTTGGAAGGGACTCACAGGGATCAGAATGTGCTGAGCTGGAAGGAACCCACAAGGATCCTGGAGCTCTGGCAGCTTTGGGGCTGTGACCATTCCCTGGAGAGTCTGTTCAGTGCCCCAGGACCCTCTGGGGGAAGAACCTTTCCCTGATATCCACCCTAAACTTCCCTGGCACAGCTTCATGCTATTCCCTCGGGCATTACTATTTTCTTACTCTTTATTCCCACTCTGTTTCCAGCTTTCAACACTTAGGACACCACTCTCAACCTTCTCAAAATCAGAAGACAAACGCAGTGAGTCTTGAAGGAATTTTTGTCCCCACATCCAAGGGAACGGGATGTTTGGCAGAAGCTGCCTGGTGCGTGGTCCCCGCTGGGCAGGAAGCAGAGTGGTGGCTGCTGTGTCACTGTCACCTCCTCCTCCTAGTTCTGGGATGTCCCTACAGACTTCACATTCAAACTACTGACGTGCCCCGATCCCGTTCACCCTTCGAGATGCGGAGTGAGGTCCCCTAAGTGAAGAAAATCTGCACCTCCCCGTGACCGGTCTGAACAGATTTCCTGGGAAACCGGGAATTGCCTCAGAGGAGCAGCAGCACAACCCCTGCCACCGTGACCCGCCATCCCCTCTGTCCCTTGGAGGTAGAACCGCGGGCAGGAGGCCCCTCAGAGACCGCACAGCCCAGGCCGGGGAGCCGCCTCAGGGACATCGGGACCCCCCCAAACACCGGCGGGGGCTGCTCGCCCCTTCCTCTGGCACCCGACCCCGGGATCTCTGTCCCACGGCATCCCCTGACCTTCCAGAGCACTCCCCGCCCCTCTCGGCCTCACACCCCCCTCAGTCTCTCCCCGCTCCCCTCAGCCCCCGAGGGGCCGGGCCGGGCCGCCTCCACTCCAGGCCTCACCTCCTCCAGGAACCGGGTGACATCGTAGACGCGGCCGTGAATCACCAACCAGGTCTCGCTGCTCGAGTTTCGCTTCCCCACCTCCTCCAGGGTGAACACGGGCGCGGACCCGTCCCCCGCCNGCAACCAGTGGGAGTGCGCGGCCGCGGGCATGGACCAATGGGGAGCGGCCGGGGCGAAAGGCGGGAAACGGCGCGCGAGCGTCGCCTCTGAGGCGGCACCGGGACCGGGCGGGAACAAATCCACCGGGAGCGGTCCCGTCAGCCCCGGACCCTCCCTCAGCCCCGGATCCCCCTCAGCTCCGGCACCCTCAGTCCCTGCTCCCTTCAGCCACCATTACCCAACACTGGCTCCGAGCCACCCTGCTATCCCTGTGCCACCGGAGAGTGCGGTTCCCCTCAGCAGCCCACCCTAAGCTTTTCCACTGTTCCTCTTGGTCCTTCCTGCGTGTATATAAAATAGATGTGATCCTACAGCCCTTTAAACCAAGCCGGTGGAGGTGCAGCATATCCCCAGGTCCTGCCTTTTCCCAGGTTCCAAAGCAAAGTTCACATTCAGGTCTGACGAGAAGCGCTGGGTAATTCTCCCTTCAGCAGCGTCGGGGTCAGAGGCCGTTTAGGAGCTCAGGGACCCAAGTAACTCATGAACCCGATGGTTTCCCTTTATAAACTGGCATTTGTGGAATTTATTTCCTTGCACTTGCGGTGCAGGTACAAGGCTGGGCAGTGGGTGTTTGTTTAACAACTGCTGAGGAGGCAGAAATGCCGTGCTGTCGGTGCTAAACTGCGAGCAGCACTGGCTAAAGGTTAAAGATGTGTGCAGGGAGAGTCCAGTGGGCTCACAGCAGGGCAGGTCACAAATCCCTCTGCATCCCAAAGGGAGCTCAAGTGAAGTTCTCTATTTGGGCAAGTCCATACATTCACCTACCCAGATATTGGGATGTTAAAGAGTTGGCCTGTTCTCTCCACAGTCACCTAATAAATATTAAATATTAAATATTGAGGTGCTGCTTCTTTTGATCCTTTCTGTCTACCTTTTCCCAGTCATCAGGGCTGTTTCCCTGGTTCCCTGTGTAACCCAGGATCCTCTGACATGGAAGTGTTTCCAGCTCCTTGTTGTGCCCAGGCAGCCCAGCTCTTGGCACCTTTCTAAAACAATGTCTTTCCTTCTAGATCCTTCCCTGCCCGACCCAGTTCCAATGGGAAGAGTATTTGCTCAGATTGGTTCAGAGTTTTTATAGTCTATTAGATGGGTTCCTTAGTAAGTGCCTGTATGTTTCACTCTCTCCATCCCTCAAGCCTGGAGGGTTTCTCTGTGGATTTTCAAAGGGATCTCATGACCCTCCTCCACATTCCCCTTGTCCCCTGTTCCGTTGCTCCCTGGTTTTCTGTGGCTCTCCACTGCCTTTCCAAGGCCAGAATGGCCTTGGAAGGGATCTGAAAGCTCTCCCAGTTCCACTCCCTGCCATGGGCAGGGACACCTTCCACTTATCCCAGGTTGCACCAAGGCCTGTTCAGCCTGGCCTCGGACATTTCCAGGGATGAGGCAGACACAGCTTCTCTGGGAGCTGTTGTCCTGTCTGGTGCTCCAGCACAGCAAGAGCAGAGCCTGGTGACCAGGGCCCTGGTGATCTTCCTGTTCTGTTTCCTGCTGTAACTCCTCCAGAAGGATGTGACAGGCACGAGACCGCAGCAACATGCAGATCCTGTTCCCTGGAATATTTTCTTTCATCTGTAATCACTTCATCAAAAGCCATAAATCAGTGAGGGGAGGCTCAAATGCACTAGCACGGCTGTGATTTGTGCCTTCCTGCCCAGTGTTTTGTTTGGAACTCCAAAGCTTTTCCTGAAAAATTGATGATGACACTACAGGAGGACTCAGCGAGACTGGATAGTGAGGCCACTGGCATTCCTGGTCTTGCTTCCTTTTCGTTTACTGGAGAAGATTCAGAGAGCAAACCAGTGGGTTTATGTTGGTATTTACTCTGGAATTCACCGCTCCAGGCTTGTTTTCCAATCCTGGGTGCTGTTAACACCCTCTTGGCTCAGGCAGACCCTGCAGTTGTGCAGGAAGGAAGCCTGGGCTGGGGTGCCAATGCTGTGCCCTCCCCAGCTCCAGAATTGTGCCAGGAATTGTCCCCTTCTCCAGCTCCCAGTTCTATTGGGAGGATCACTGCTTTCGTGACATCTGTCATGTCACCACCCTGTCCACACCCTCCTAGGAGCTGCGGAGACCTTGTGGATCTCACGGGAAGCAAATCCATCTGATAGGGTGGGAGGTGATCTGAACATCCCAAGGTTTGACACCTTCACCAGGAGGGCATTGGAGGAGGAGATGGCAGCCCAGAGGGACACAGACAGGAGGCAGAAACAGGAGGCTAAGGAAGCTTTTCCCAAGTGAAACCTGGCTTGGAGAAGGCAAGTGGCCCTCGAGTGGCTTTATCCTAGTGTCTCAGAGGAATCTTTCTTTGCTTCCCTTGGGAGAGGACTCCAGGACTCTCTTTCCTGATCTTTGTGCAAAAATGAATGAAATTACTCAAAATCCAAAAACTTGTACAGGGCTGACTGGATCTGCTGAAGTGGCTGGCACATCTAGTCGGAGCCATGTGGATCATAGGGGCAGAAGTCACTGAGCTCCCTGACAAACACAGAATTTCCTGGCCAGGAGAGCGAGGGCAGTGTCTGAAGGGCTGTAAGTGTCACTGGTCTCATGCTGTGGCTGGGCTGATCAGCCTCTCCCTGGACTGAGGGGACAGGGGCTGAAATTCCGGGGTCCCACCCTGGCACTTCCTCCTGCATCTCGTGACAGAGAAAGAGCAAAGCCACTTTGCCCATGAATATTCCTCGTGGAAAAGCATTTGACCCAGAGCATGGCACTGGGGCACCTCCCCTCTGCCCAGGAAGCAGCTGTCGGTATCGCTCCTCGCATCCTTCCGAGCACCCTGCGGGACATTCCAAGCGTGGCTGTGCCGTGTCCCACTCCCACCCTGCTCCCCGGGGCAGTTCCCCTCCCCCAGGTGACTTTTCTGCCTCGCACATATTATCTTCCTTTGTTTGCCAATAAAAATTCCTCCCAGTTTTTTTTGTTTTCCATCTGACACACGGATTTTTCCCATGTGTGTTTCCTCCTCCCCTGGCCTGGGCCAGAGGGAAGGGAGGATCCCAGATCACCTAATGCCAGAGGAATTTTCACATGCTTTTCCATCTCAGGTGAGAGAGCCTCCAGGACAACGTTAGGGATGTTCCCTGGACTGAGGAGACGTGTCCAAGCAGGACACCCCAGCGTGGCAGAGTACCCCCTATGACCCCGAGGATCTACCCTGCCTTCACCTCCAGGCACCAGCTCTGCTTGGGAATCAGTCAGCGGGATGGCTGTGGAGACAGGACTTCTAATTCATTATCTGAGTGACTGTGGGACAATCTATGCCCCAAAATCCTGCCCAGGGGACCTGGTTTGCTGTCCCTGGTGAGGGGGATTGGCAGGTGGCTGAAGCACAGAGAACAGGAGGGCGGGGGTTGTTTGGGAGACCAGAATAAAGGCAAAACCCCGTGCCTGTGCTGGCAGGGTGGCACTGCCAGGTTTGGGTGACGTGAGTTTAACACCTAGACCTGCTCGGGTGACTCGCTCGGGGGTCCCAGCACTTACAGGAGGGCATTTCCCTGCTCTCGGTCCCGTTGGATGGGCAGCGGGCTGTTCCCGAGCCCCCAGGGGCTCAGCTGTGCCCCTGCCTGCACTGACCCTTCCCACTGACCCTTCTCATTGACCCTTCCCACCGCCTGTTCCCTCTGCCCGTTCCCTCTGCCCGTTCCCTCTGCTCGTTCCCCCTGCCCA
>VZTN01013230.1:70680-90703 GCA_013400515.1 Erpornis zantholeuca | reverse complement strand
CGGCACTAGCACCGGCACCGGGTCCAGCTCCGCCCGCAGCCCCCGGGAACCCGCCCCGCACCGGCAGCACCTGGCACCGGCCCCAGCCCCGCACTGCGGGAGTGATGACCGGCACCGGCGGCACTGGCAACACCGGCGGCACCGGCATCAGCGGCACCAGTACTGCACCGGCACTGGCAGCATCACAGGCACCACGGCACAGCTGCTGTACCGGCAGCACCGGCGGAGGCTCTGGTGCTGCACCGGAACCGGCATCACCATCACCCGGCACCGGCATCAGGCGCCACGGGCACCGCACAGAGCCACGGGGCAGGGACCGGCCGCTCCATCTCCCCCTGCCCCGCTCTCGGGGCCCCTCTCACCACACCCACGTGTCACCGTCCTGTGTCACCGTGTCCTCCCGCCGCATAAGACACCCTTGTCACCCTGTTCCCGTGGCCGGTGGGTGCTGGGGCAGGACCAGGGTCATTCTAGGGACAGCAGACTTTGTCCCCGTGCCGGCCTGATGGCAGGGGACAACCAGCTCCTGGAGGAGCCATTCTGGGTCTGTAGGAGCCACAGTCTCGACTCGGGGCTCAAATTTAGCACTTTCGTGTTTCTCACCCCAATCGTGTCCTGCTGTGCTGCGAGCTGGGTGCGAGGTAATGCCGGGATTGGGCCCGGAGGTTCCAAGCACAAGGAGCTGGGAAAGGGAATCCCTCCAGCAGGAGCACCCCGTGCAGGCGGATCCCCCTCGCTGACATCCCCGGCACTGCGGTGATATCGTCTGGGAGCTTCCCAAGTGCCTGGAGTGAGTGGTGAGGAACCGCTGAGTCCATGGATGGGACAGGGACACGCTGGGACCCTCGGCACCACCAGCGGGGTGCTGGACCCACCTCCTCCATTCTGGCAGCACCTAGGGCAGCTGGGAATTGGGCCCCTGGGGCTGTGCACAGTGGGGCTGGACTGCCTGGTGCCAGGGAAGCGAGGGGGACACCAAACTGGGGTCCCTGAGGACTCTGCTCTTCCCACACTGAGAGCTCAGGGTGTGCAGCAGCTCCCCATGCAGGAATGGGGCCCATGGTGCTGCAACACTCAGGGGACTGCCCTACCTGGAGGGAGGAGGTAGCTCTGACGTTGGAGTATCCCTGAGCACATGGTGGTGAGTGGTGGTCCCAGCCAGGTGCCCTTAGCCACTCCTCAGCATGGAGGGGGCTCTTGGTGCCACAGTAGAGGGGCCCATCCTCAGACCCCACGGTGATGGAGCCCCTGGAGCCTTCAGCATCTTTGTGGTGTGAGTACGCAGCCAAGGAGGGGCCATGGAATCCCACTCTGGGGGTGCAGACAGCAGAGCTCCCCTCCCTCCTGACTCTCCTCGGGGACAGTCACACACTTGGTGCTGGTTAGCCAGAGAGAGGCTGAGGCACTGGTCCTGCTCGCTGCTTGCCCAACCCAGGGCTCACCCTGGGGGCGATGCCCACCTTTCCCCAGGACACAGGGGCTGGGACATGGCCACGATGGTGTCCATGAGCTTTGTGTGGCCCCACAGACGTCACGGACACAGGGCTGAGCATGTCCCTGTTTAATCCCACACCTCATCCCAGCGAGGTTCCCTCCCCGTCTGACACCGCCAGCAGCATCCCGGAGGGCACAGCGAGCTCTTCTCTGGGGGGTCACTGGCCCAGACCCCGGATCAGGAACAGTTCATTTCCACGGGCTCAGCTCCCCTACGGCAGCACCACGATCTTCTTCTCCAGTGTCTGCGGGGGGAACAGGACCCTCCTCATGGCCGTGTCCAGCTCCTCCAGCGCCAGCTGTGCGTGCAGCACCGTCACGCCGTCGCGCTCGGCTGTCACCACGTGCTTCAGCAGGCGGTACAGGTCCCGCAGCACGTCCTGCAGCACCTGGGCACGGCGGGCAGGGGCAGGGGCAGCATCAGCGCCCGCCAGGCCTCGCCCACACCACCCCCTCGGCGAGTCCCGGCTGGCACAGGGCTGCCCCTTCCCCCCAGCGCTGCCTCAGCCCCCCTGTGACTCAGTTTCCCCACAGGCCAGCAGCACATTGTGGTGATCCTTCAGCACAGGGGTACCAGGGCATGCCGGGATCCTGGCTGCGGGGATTCCCACGGGGAACTGGCTGTTTCCTCCACGGGAGCTGAGTCCCAACACGCTTGTTACTGGGAACCGCGGAGGGAGGCCACAGCGGTGGAAGAACTGGGCATTTCCAAGTCAAATCAGCCATGAAGAACTCCCACGGCTCCCAAGAGCTGGCACTGCCTCCGGCATGGCATGGCACTGCCCGTGGCACAGCCCAGCAGCTCAAAGGGACACCCCACAAAGTCCCCCTTCCCCAGGATCCGTTGAGGGAACCCTTTAGTGGGGGATGCCCAAACCGGGCAGTCTCAGTCCCTTGGGACTTTCCCTGGAAGCTGCTTGGGAACGAGCCCTGCAGCCCTGACAGAGCAGGGGCCCTCCCCAAGGAATGCCCAGGAGCCCCTTGGGGGCTGTCCCTGCCCCAGGGACAAGCAGGGGTGACCCACCTCAGGGACCTTCTCGCTCAGCCCCCGCAGCAGCAGCACCACCACGTGCACAGCGGCTCTTCGCACCTCAGCCTCGGGGTCTGTCCGGGCTATGGCTGTCACACAGCAGGTGACCTGTGGGGACAGGGCAGGGGGCATCCTCTCAGTGAGAACTGAGAGATGCAGGGGATCCCATTGGAGCAGCCACTGAGGTGCTGGTGATGTCCCAAGAATGAGGATGGGACCCCCATGTCCTGTGGGGAGCGGGCTCCGAGCAGCTCCTGCCAGGGCCAGACGGCACACGGATGCCTCAGGAAGCTGTATAACAGTCTGTATAAAAATCAGGCAGAGCCAAAGGAATCTAATTAAATCCCGGCAGTGACAGCCGGGAGAATTAGCAGAGCTCGCACCTTCCCGAAATAGCAGCGTGTGGCTCACTGGCATCACATCAAATGCCGGGATCCACCGGTGCCGAGCGGGAACTGCGGAGAGCAGCCCGAGTGCCAAACCCACGATGCCTCACTCCAGGAGAACCGGGGGGTGAAGCTCTGGCTCCCGCGGGGCACAGACCCATCGGCTCCAGGGCTGCTGCACCCCCGGGAGTCGGGCTCATCCCACTGGGATCTGAGCTCCAGCAGCTCCCGCAGCCGTGCCTCACCCACAGCCTGCAGCCGGGGCGGGTGAGGGCCAGCTCCGTGATACTGATGATACTGATAATGATAATTAAGATAACGGGACGGTAACGAGGTGTCATTAAGCGGGAGGTGTCTCTGGCAGGCACCACTTGTGCCCCCAGGTCTCCTCTGGCAGTGGCTGCCATGGGTGGAGCAGGAACCTAAAAATCAGGGCTAGAACCTCCCTAGTGTTTGCTTCAGGCCCCATGACTTTTATACTCCACGCTATCAGCAATTATCACTCATGTCCTTTATGGAAATGTCCCGTTTCCATATGGAAATGTCCCATTTCCATGTCCTCAGCAGCCCAACCATGTGCTAACAAACCGAGGGGCCCCATGCTCCCCAGGCAGGCTCAGGGGAAGGATGGAGCTGGTACCTCCTGGATGATGGATCCCAGCTGGAAGCCGAGGTGCTGGCAGAGCTCGCCCAGGTTGGAGAGGCTGCTGGCCCGCAGGGCACTGTCGGGATCCCGGGCACCCCGCAGGAAGGCCCGGATCAGCGGCTCCCGGTGCTGGAACACCATGTCCCCTGCAAGAGAGAGCAGAGCTGTGTGACACCAGCAGGGAAAGGCCCAACCCTCCTGCCAAAGCCGTGGCTCCTTTGGGAACAGATGGACTGGGTGTCTGCCCTGCAACACCACTGAACAGCTGGATGCAACATCTGGAGCGTGGCTTGTGCCCCTCGGCACACACCCCACAGCACAGACCTTGGGGCCCTTTGGCACATCCCAGTGTTCCCATGGGGTCACTCATGGTCCTGCAAACACACCAAGTGTGAATCCCAAATTCCCACATCCCCCAGACCCAATCCCCTGCCCCAATTAGCACACAGAGATGCTGTGGATGTGTGAGCTGCTAATGAGAGTTGAGGCCCGTGCTCAGCATCCACAACTATTCCAGGAGTGGGGTCATCCCAGAGGGGCTGAGCAGCTGTGTGCCCCATGGTGTGGGCACACCTCCTACTGGGCAGGGCCTCGAGGGGTGGAAAAAAAGCTCCAGAAGGCCAGCTGGCCTGTGAGTTCTGTTTTTCCAGTTCTCTCAAGCTCTGGAAGCTCCTTAGACAATGGTGTCGTGCAGCAGATGGAGGCAGTGGGATGGATGCCTCGGGATGCCCCAGGGTGTGGAGACAGGAATGATCCGTGTGGGCAGCGGAAGGTCCCCATCACCCTACACGTGGGACTGGCACAGGGTGGGGGAGCACAGGGCAGCACTCTGATGCCAAGGACTTGCAGGGAATATACCATGCTCTGTGACTGCATCCCAGGACTTGGAATTACAGCAGTATGAGCAGTGCAGGGTGATCAGAGCGGGATGCATCCCCTCCAAAGCCAACAGTGCACCAGCCTCTGCACCAGACGGCTACAGAAGAGGCATGCAAAACTTCCTTTCCCCTCCTAGATAGGGAAAGCCGCTCCAGTGGGACAGAAAACAGGGATGGGGATGGGGACAGTGCAGGAGAGAGGCATGGCAGTCCCTCGGCAGAGCAGGAGAGCTCAGAATCAGAGAGCTGCGGAGCAATCCTGGAAGTTCTGGGTAAATCCTTGCTCTCAGATGCCGAAGCTTTGCAACAGAAACAACCTGGTGCAATTTGTTCTATAAATATGCCGGCGAGCTGGGACGCGCCGGAGCAGCTGCCCGGGGCTGCAGCACCACAGTGAGCGGGGAGAGCGTGGGGGAGAAGGTGCCACCACCCCAGGGCAGCTGCCAAGGGCAACCCCACACTGGGGCAGACACACAGACGTCGCCCAGGGAGGTCTGGGACTGAGGGGCTCTGAGCTGATCGCTGGAGCCCACAGGACACGGTGGGATGCTCTGTCCCCATCCCAGCAGCGAGGATGGATGGTGGCACAGCCTGACACCAGCGGGATGCTGCAACTGGAAGAGCCCAGGGATGCCAATGGTGCCAGGGGATGTGGCACAGGCCACAGCAGAGTCACAGTCCCAGGGCTCAGGGGGTCCGGGCTCTTCAGCCAAGGTGCACAGTGGCCACCCGGGGACCAGGGACCCCCCTGCCCGGCTACCCCAGCACCACAGACACCGGCTGCCACCTCCCTGGCCATGGAGATCTCCAGCTAAATGCTCCCGCTGGCCAGGCCTCCTCCATGGAGCCAGACAAGGCATTTTAGGACGTGTCCCAACAGCAGATGCCAGAAAGGCCTCATCCAGTTTCTACCCCTCAGCCCTGCGTGTCCGGGCGCTTCCCGGCAGTCTCTGAGCCTGGTGCTGCCGACCGAGGGGATGGTGGGCTGCTGGCAGGACCTGTTACCCTGCTCCTGCTGCTTACAAACCCCAGACAGCTTCCCTTCAGCTTCCAGACCCTTCCCACCTTCTGACAATAAAAGTCCCCTGTGGGATTTTCCCTGGGCACTGGTGAGGCCGAGCGGTGCTGAGGCTGCTGGCAGTGGGCAGTGCCATGCCCACGGCCATGGACTCACCCAGCGCCCGGGTGACACGCATCAGCACCTCGCCCAGCTTCATCCTGGTGACAGCGGCCGCGGCATCCTCCGTGCCCTGCGCCGGGCACTCGTACCGTGCCAGCAGGACGGGCAGAATCCGCTCTGGGTACTCATTGGAGAGCAGGGCAACGCCTGGAGCGGAGAAAAGCTGGAAAATCAGTAATTTAGCAGTTGGCAGCTGGTGTCCACTCGCTGCTGCTGGGTGATGCCCTTTGACACAGTGGGGACTTGGTGCACCGGGGGCAGCTGGGCACTGCAGTCAATGCTTGGGCAGAGGGTCTGGTCACTGCTCCTAGCTCTTGGCCACGGCACGGCTCGGCACGGCTCGGCATGGCACGGCTCGGCACGGCATGGCATGGCGCAGGTGCTGCTGCCAGGGGTGAATCAGCGCTGCAAGGAACCGCGTCAGGGTTAATCCCCGCCACGGCCGCTCTGCCAAACGTGCGGCAGCTGCAGCGGCGCGTTAATCACCGGGACGGTTCCAGCCTTTGTGCTCCCGCCCCGGGCAAGGACAGACCTGTCCCTCTCAAGACCGTACAGGCAGCGGGAAGCACAGCATAAACTCCTTTCCCAGCTGCTGCCAAAGGTTACCAACCCAACGGCAGCGGTGCTGGCATCGCTGTGGGCCAAGGGGATGGCAGCTCCCTTCCACGGAACCCAGGGGACCGTGACCGTCCATTGTCACAGTGTGCCACAGTGTGACACCCCAGGGCGGAAGCAGCTGCCTGCAGGTCCCAGGGGCAGCCTGGTGCTGTGGGGCCGTGCTGAGCGTGCCGGAGCAAGCACGGGAGCTGAGGGTTTCCTGGGAAGCAGTGTGAGTACTCGGGAGCTGCCACCTGGGCAGAGCCCTGAGGGAGCACCAGTGGGTGCCCCTGGTCCAGCTCCTCTGCCAGCCTCAGCTGAACAGACCCCTCGGGGGGTGCCAGGCCAGAACTGCAGCCCCAGCTGCTGGCACAGACCTGATTCAGGGACGGTGACCAGCTCTAGGGAGTAAGAATAACTGGGAGATAAAGTCTCCAGCTTTAGGAACTCAGCATGGAGCCCACATATGGCCCCAGGCTTGATGGAACAGCACAAACCCACAATCTGGGAGGGCAGGAGATGAAAAGTCCTCAGCCTGGCCATGGCTCTGCTGCTCTTCACTCCCACTGCCCAGAGCCCCCAGAGCACAAAACCTTCTCTAATAAAGTGCTGGCACTCACCCTGACAGGCACAGCTCACCTTGGATGGCTGAGAGGTAGACGAAGGCGTCCTCGTGCTGCACGTTCTCCAGGAACACCTGGAAGGAAGGGAAGTGCCATCAGCAGTGACCCTGGGCTGGGCCAGCAAGGCCAGAGGGCTCTGATAATGCCAACCATCTCCACTGCACGTTCAGCACCAGCTCTGCTGGGACGGGGGACACAGCAGGAGACAGGGACCAAGGCAAGGGACAGGGACCACAGCAGAAGCCTGGTACCTGCAGCAGCTTCTCCTGAAGCCGAAGTGCCTCCGGATCTCGCTGGGTGACCAGGCTGGCGAGGTGGCGGAGGGCAGCAGCCCGGCTGGGGGGCTGGGGGTCGTAGGCTGACACCAGGAGCTCCTGGAGCCCAGCTGGGGCCGGGCGGTCAGCACACGGGGCTGGAGAGGCACCGGAGGCACCGGGCTCACGGCGTGTGCTCTGCTCTCCGCTCCTCCCCCTGCGAGCCGAGGGGCTGCCGTGTCCGTGCCGCGGCGATGCGGGGCTGGGGGCGCTCCCGGGAACGCCAGCAGGACTCTGCGCTCCCGTGCCAGGCTTCCTGCCCAGCACGCCGGCGGCAGCGGTGCCCACCGTGCCGGGGGAACAGGCGCCGTGGGTGCAGATGGCGATGCGCAGGTCCGAGGCCAGCTCCTGGGTGAGGGGCTCGGGGTAGGTGTGGGACAGCTCCTCCAGCAGCGGCACCAGCCGCTTCAGCACCGCGAAATCGCTGGACTGGAGCTGCGGAGGGAGAAGAGCAGCGCTGGCACCAGCGGCACGGGGGTTTGCTCCCTGGCATGCTCCCAGGAGGGCGGGCGGGCACGGGGCTGAGGAGCCCCAGAGCCCACATGTAGCCCCATCCCCAGCCCCTGAGCCGGGCTCTGGGCACCATGAGCTCCTCTCAGCCCAGTGCCAGTCCCAGCCCTGGCAGCAGCCACGGGAGAAGGTGGGAAGGGCATGAACCTGAAGAACAGAGGTGTTTGTGCATGGGGGCCAGGCCAGAGACATCCCTCCTCCCACCAGCACTGTGCCAGACTTGCCATCAGCCCTGCCTGGAAGGACGCTCCTGGCACGGCAGCCACGACCTGTCCTGAGCTGGAGAAGCTCCTGCCCTAACCTGGATTTAAGTGCTAAAACCTGGGATGTGAGGCCTGAAAAAGGGCGCTTTAGCAAAGATTTTGGATGATTGCATAAAACCCCAAACAGCTCTGCAGCTGCTTCCAAAACCTTTCACATTCCATTTTCCAAATTATGTCACTCCCATTAACTCAAAAGTGGGAGCAGGAGCTCGCCTGGGAGGGGCCCATTGCAGCCACAAGACTCTGGCTTTAACTTCTCTTCAACTACAGTTCTTTTCCCAGTGTTAGAAATTTAGCAATAAGACACAATAAATTATCTTTTCCTGTTAACAGCTGGATTTTCCTTTGGGCAAATCCAGGGATGAAGCAACCCCAGCAGCTCAGAGATGGCAGCGTGTTAATGGATGTGCCATCGCTCCCCATGGCAGCTCCACTGACACCAGGGTGACACAGAGTTCATCTATATATATAGGTATTACAATGTAACTGAGAGATATAAATAACAATATAAATATGTATAAAATGTAAATATAAAAATATAAGAGTATTTTCAAGGGTACAGCCCACATGGGAAGTTCACAGTGCTCCAGAGCCGGAGTCTGTGACCCTGTGGAGATGCAGAGGGTGCAGTGCTGGTATTTAAAGATGCTGTATGTGACTACGCTGCTCTGTCAGTGCCTTTGGGGAAGAGATTATAAATTAGTTAATTGGGCTCTTGGGGGTGCCCTGCTCGGACTGAATCCTTGGTCAGCACCTTGGCACTGCCCCAAGGAAAACATTTCTCTATGCACCTATTTAGANCACGGCGGCCACGAGCCCCATGGCCATGGCGAGGGTCTGCGCCTCGGCTGCCGCGCCGGGGCCCCGGGCAGGGTGGGCACAGGCCCTCTGCAGCACGGCCGCCACGAACTCCTGCACCTGCCGAGGGAACGGCCGTCAGCAGCACCCACACCCCGGGCCACCTCCCATCCCCGGCAGCTGCCGCTGCCTCTGCGCCCAGCTGAGTGTCCCCAGCCCCACGGGGTTCTCCAGCACGATCCCATACAAGTTCAAGGAGCGTCTGGAGAACGCTCGCGGGGATGTGCAGGGTGGGATTGTTGGGGTGGGCTGTGCAAGGCCAGGAGTTGGACTTGATGATCCCTGTGGGTCCCTTCTAATTCAGAATATTCTATAATTCTCTGAAACTGTTCCCATTTTCCTCCTGTTGCCACTATCCCAATCCCAGTGTGGGCTCAGCCAAGTCACATCCACAACTGGGACAAGGTGATGGTTGAACTGGTGGGGTCTCTCAGCAGCAGAAGCCCCCATGGGGCTGCAGGAACAGAGGGAACCCAGCTCTGTGTCTGCCTCCTGCCTGGCTCCACCATGGGATGGAAACTGAGAAGGCAACTGGGATAGTCCCACAGGGAAGCTCAAGGTGGTGGCAACAAAGGTCTGCATGGAATTGCCATAGGTAAAGGCTTGGAAATTCCAGAGCCAAGGAGCTCCAGCCCCTGTCCACAATTCTCCATACCAGTCTCCCCCTTACCCTGCACAGCTGACACTCCAGCTGGGCCATTTCCTGTGTTCCCACCTACTTGGTGATTTTTCCCACAATATTTTTATTCCACAAGCCTGTAACAATCCTGCCTGCTTGGCACTGGCCTTCTCCACACTTGGCACCAACACCTTTGATCCCACAGGCTTCCTGCCTTCCTAACATATCTTGAAATTAGGGAGTTGATGTTCTCCATGCCTTATCTTCCCCCAGTCGAGTCTGGGAAGGGTTTGGATCAGGGTCATTCCTACCTAGCAGGTGTCTCGCAAAAAAAGAGGAACTATTGTGTTCCTATTTCTGAAAACAAAGTACGAGGGCAACAAGGTCCTATTGCACCAAATCCCAAACTTCTAACCCCAGGGCACTGGGTGCAGGCAGCATTTCCTCCTCAGCTGCTAGCTTCCTTAAGCACATCCCTCAAGCAAGGAGGGAGGCTGTGGAAAAAGCCTTTGGAAAAGGCTCCATAAAAGGCTCAGGTACCTGCTGAGATAATTATTCCAGAGAAGAAATTCCATCAAATAGCAAGTAAGTAAAAAAAAAAAAAAAATGGAGTATTTGTTCTCACAACACAGTGACACACAAGCTGGAGGGGTTGAAGTTATATTTAATGTAAAAAAAAGGAAAATTGTGACTAAATAATAGTAGATGGCAACTGAGAAAAACTAAAACTTAAAAAAATAGTCTAGGAAAAAAAAACATTTTAAAGTGGGAGGGGAAAAAAATTGAAAAATAAAACACTGGGGCACAGTTGTGTCTCAGGCAGGAGGAGAGAATCCTTGATGCAGTGAGGAAATCAAGTTGACCTTGGTTATGGAGGAGAATATGTAAATAAAATAAACGTGCAGTTGAGGGGGGGCCACAGCGGCTGCTGTTCCTGGGCTACAGCTTTGGAAGGATGGATCCCACTTGCTCCCACCCCATTAGGGCCCCCCAAACGCCCCAGGGAACCCCACACTCCCCACACTGCAGAACCTGCTCAAAGGCTGTCCCCATCCCAGCCCGGGGCCTCCCTGAAACACAACCCCAGGCAGGAGGATAATGAATTTTTTGTCTGCATTTCCTTGGTGGTGGAATCCTGGCTGGACCCTGAAACCTGACAAAACCCTTCCCCATTTCCCACCCCGAGTCTCCAGCCCGGTGGGTGGGTGTGATGGGGAGGCAGGTGGGGACAAAGCGCCGCTGGCTGTGTCCCCTCTGCTGCTGAGCACACAAAGGCTCCTTTGTCCCAAAGGAAACGTGAGGAAACCTGCCTGAGCCGTGACCGCCCCTGCCCACGGCAGCACGGAGAGCTGGCATGGCTGGGGCACAGCAATAAAAACCAGGATGAGGAAGTTAAAAGACACCGGATCTGCAGGGGATCCACAGGGGAATGCCAAGCTGCCCTCGGTGTCCTGCTGCCTTCCTGACTGGCATAACTAGGGAGGGCTCAGGGAAAGATTTTAACAATCCTTTTTGAGACCAGGTCAGGGGACCCAGTGGCCTTTGAAATGACAATATTTAATAAATTTGGCACTGCCCATTTGTGAATGTAGAGAAGAGTTATGCCAACCAGGTTGCTCCCATCCAACCTGGCCTTGGACACTTCCAGGGACCCAGGGGCAGCCACAGCTTCTCTGGGCACCCTGTGCCAGGGCCTCAGCACCTTCACAGGGAGGAATTTCTTCACGATATCCCACCTAATCCTGCCCTCTGGCAGTGGGAAGCCATTCTTCCTTGTCCTGTCATTCCTGGCCCTCGTACAAAGTCCCTCTCCAGCTCTCTTGGAACTCCTTTAATTTAGGCACTGGAAGTTTCTCTAAGGTCACTCTGGACCCTTCTCTTCCCCAGGCTGAGCAATCCCAACTCCTTCAGCCTCTTCTCTTGGAAGAGTTCAGCCCATCCCCCCGGGCTTTGCCACGACCAACCTGCACAATGTCAGTGAACACGGTGTCAGAGACGCCCTCGCACAGTGCGGCCACGAGCTGCAGGACCAGCAGCTTCCTGCCCTGCCTGGCCTGGTATTGCTCCAGCTCCAGCAAACTCCCTCCAGGCTCCACAGCTGGGTTTGGAGCTGCCTCGTCCTCCGCAGCCACCTGAGTCAGCTCCTGCCGGGAAGGGAGCGCAGGGCACGGAGAGGCAGCGGTTAAACATCGGGAAGCAGTGCCAGGAACGCCAGGTGACTCCTCACACCACCACCACCCTCCAGTCGGTAGATGAAGGTCTCCAAGAGCTGTGTCCACAGCTCCTGGGTGTCCCATCCCTATCCCCTCCTGTGACTGTGGGCTGGGGGCACAAAATCCCACTCCAACCCAGGCCTGGAGGGATCTGCAGGGAGCCTCAATCGGGATCAAAGGAAGCAGGTATGGGGCCCCTCTTCTACAGCCAAGGAAGCAACAGGGATTATTCCCAGCCTCCAACACACTTCAGACATGCTCCTCTTGTTAAAACAGCCCAGGGGTGGGAAATGAGGGTTAACCCCTTCAGGGACAGGGCTGCTCCCTTTCCTTGGCTTCCCACCCAGCACAGGGCTGCTCCGGCATGTGCCACACCCCGGGACACGCAGGGGGATGATCCTGCTTTTGCCTTCTGTTGGTCCAGGGAACCCCTTCCCACAGGTATGCCCCAACCAGGGACAAGCTGCCCTCACCTTCAGGCAGTGGATGAAGAAGTCTCCAGCCAGACCACTCTTCTGGCAGTGGGACAGGAGCTCCACCAAGTTCTCCACGTGGCACTGCTCCGAGGAGATCTTCTGGTACAGGGCCTCATCTTCATCACTGGAACAGTCACTGTGTCACCAACACAAACACACCCAGAACCCCCTGACCCACAGACTCCCAGGCATGGGGAAATCCCAGTCTGCATTTCCCTAGAAATCTTCCTTCCCAGCACTTCCCAGCACAGCCTGAAGGCAGCTGAGCCAAACATTGCCCAGGTCATTTGGGCTCTGCTTATTAAATAACCTGCACTCATTACCAGAAACCATGAGCCCAAAACATGCATTTCATCCAGCCATCCCATAAATAACAGGATTAGTGCTGGCTAAGTTAGGCAGTGGTCAGAGCCATGGCAGCAGGGGCATGGGCAGAGCCAGGACCATTATGGAACAAGTTTAAAGTATTCCCAGTCTAAGCAAGGCAGAGCTGCTTCTAATTGTGGCCTTCCAGAACCTAAAGAGAGTTAACAAAAAGGCTGGAGTGGGACTTTGAATGAGGGCCTGGAGGGCCAGTACAAGGGGGAATGGCTTCCCACTGACTGAGAGCAGGGTTAGGTGGGATATTAGGAAAGAATCCTTCCCTGTGAGCGGGGTGAGGCCCTGGCACAAGATGCCCAGAGAAGCTGTGGCTGCCCCATCCTTGGAAATGTCCCAGGCCAGGTTGGACAGGGTTTGAAGCAACCAGGGACAGTGGAAGGTGTCCCTGCCCATGGCAAGGGGTAGATCAAGATGAGCTTTAAGGTCCTTTCCAACCCAAACCAGCCTGTAATTCTACCTCAGGTCAGCTTGAAAAGAAGCCAAACCAAACCTATTTGTGGGGATTTTGCTGCAGGTGCTCCCAACACACCCCTGGGCACAGCTGTGCCTCTGCCTGCCCCTCAGTGCTGCTCTGGGCCCTCCTGCTAGCTCACAGCCCCTCTCTTTAAACCCAACCTCCTGCTGCTGGACATCCTGGGCTGCATGGCTGGAGGCTAAAGGCTGCAGTTAATTCCCAGCATGGCCAGCTCTGCCTCTAGTTAGAGACCATCTGCCCGCGCCAGAGGAGCTCCGTGGCTGCTCCGCGACGCTGGCACTGCCACGGTCCGTGCTGTGACTGTGCCACCTGTGCCCGAGGGACTCTGCTCACTGTGTCACCACACAGGCTCGGGCTGGAGGTCGGAAGTTGAATTTGGGGGGGTGTTGAGATTGGAAACGCCCATCCCAGTCCCAGACACTGCATGGGCAGGGCTCAGGAGTCGGGAAAAGCAGGCAGGGGCTGCACACCAACGCTCAGGGGGAGCGTGATGCTTTTTGGGGCTGCAAGTCAAAGCTCTGTGCCGTGTTCAGGGAACCTGGGGGCTCTGTGGGCTCTGTGGAAGCGTCACCTGCCTGAGCTCGAAGGGATGAGACCCTGGTGGGATGGCACTGGCAGCCCCCTGCTTGCCCAGGCTCTCTCTGGCAGGCTTCCCTGGAAAACCCTGGGTGCTGAGTGACCCTGGGGACTGCCCCACAGCACTCACCTGATGGTCTCCTCCACCACGATGGTAGCACCGCCCTCGCTGCCCACACGGAGCTGGCACCGTGGGTGAAGGGTGGGCACGTGGTTGCTCAGCCCAGCCAGGCCTTCCAGCACAGCCAGGGACTGCTCCCGCTCCGCCTTCTCCAGGAACCACAGCAGGATGTCCTGGCACGGGGAGCTGCCAAGGAGAAAGGAGCCCGTGGTGATGTTGCTCTGCCCGCTACACCTTCCCTGTGACACCAGAGCGTTCTGGAGCAGCCATGGGCTCTCCTTGGGACGCTCTGGCTCCTGGCTCCAGCAGCTGAAAGCATTTGTGCCTGTTTCTAAGGGGATCAGCAGCACATCCTGCCCTTCTGGCACTCCCAGATGGAAGGATTTGGGTCCCTCCACACTTCAGGCTGGCAAGGAAGGGAGTGCTGTGAACACCCCTGGCACGCCCTGCCCATGCCTCATGCCGAGGTGACAAGGGCTGCTGGCGGTGCCAAGGGAGAGGAGGAAGGAGATGGGAGCACTGAGGTGGCATGGGGAGCCCTGCCAAGGGAAGAAGCAGGTTAATGAGGCGGAGCAGCCGTGCTGTGCTGTGCCAGGGGTCTGGAAACCCGAACACTTCCAGGCAGCTGCGGGCTCAGTCATCCCTGCCAAATTCCTTAGCAAAGGAAGCAGCGACTGCTGGGCCAGCAGCGGCGTGAACTTGGCACATTCCCCCGACTTGTCACGGCACTCTCTGCTCTTTGAAGTGATTAACGATGCCTTTAAGAGCAGCAGAGGCTGTGTCTACACACACCTTTTAGGGAAAGCCTCCACATGCCAGGATCCCCAGAGCACAGCGTAACCCCACCAGGAATGGCTTTACCAGGCTGGTCCTAACTCCAGGGAAAGCTTGGGGGAAGCAAGGAGAGAGGACAGCCAGTACCTGGTCACCCCTGTCCCTGCCACGACTGGCACACGTGGTGCTTCCCACTGTACACCAGTCACAGGGAGCTGGGCATGGTGTGGGTATCAGCCACGAGGAGGCAGGTCCTGATTGTACCAAAGAGTGATCCCAGACTGGACAATGATCCTCTACTTCCAAGAGGCAGCGCTTGAACTGTTTTCCCAGTTTTTATGCTACTTGTAGATCCCTCCAGCCAGCTTCCAGCATTGCTACCTCCATCCATGGACAGCCACAATCCCTGCTCTAGGCTCTAATCCCTGCTCTGTGTGCTCCTGAGGGAGCGCTCACCTCTACACGGAACGTTCTGGCTTCGGGCAAGACCAAAACTGACATGACAACTGCTTCCTCGGGCATGGGGCTGCCAGTGAGGCTGTGTGCCCTGCCTGTGGTTACTGCCTGCTTGGAATGACAGTGCTTTGGGATGAGAAGATGGATCTCTGCTCCTGCCTGCACCCTGAGCATGGCTGTGGGAGGTGGGCAGAGCCCAGGAGATGAAACCCCAGCAGAAGCCGAGTACAAATCCTGCCTTACCGTAAGTATGACACATTCTGCTTGGCGAAGGAATAGAGGGAAAAAACCACTCCCAGGACTGACTGTAAGGATCCCAGCAGCAGGCTCGAGCTGTCATTCCCAACCACATACACCTACGGAGAGAAGGGCACAGGGAGGGGAGTCAAACACCTGTGTGGGGCTGAGGGGAGTTCAGGAACACATCTATGCACAGGGCAGCTATCAGGGAGGATGGTGGAGGGTTCTCAGCTTTTTCCTTCAGTCTTGAGACTGTCTTCCCTGATTATGCCAAAATCCCTACTAAAAGCTGCCTTCAGCACCATCTTTCTCCAAGAATTTGCTTAACCACAGCAGGGCTCCAAGCTACAGGAAGGTTGCAGCCAGCTACTTGGGAAGTCTGCTGCTTAGGGGTAAGGTCCTGCCTTACCCAGGGATGCAACAGGCCCTCTGGAATGAGCAAATCTTCACTGAATGAGCAAATCTCAAACACAGGGATCAGTCACTAGTGGGGCAGCTGGGCTGGTGGGTGCTGAGCTGAGGCACTGGGGGGACTGCAGGGGCTCTGGGGGGGTTGTAGGGGCTCGGGGGTGATTGCAGAGCCCTGCTCCTCTTCTCCACCCCAACGAGCACCCTCCCAAGAGGCTGAGAGATGGTCCCTACAGGGCCCTGCCCTGCCCCATGGATGCACACAGACCTGTTTCCCTGTGCTAATCCCTGTGGAGCCATTCCTCCTCCCCAGACCCTTGTGTACACAAAGCCTCCCGAGGAAGCCCCAAGGATGGTTTCTCACTAAGCATCAAATGACACTTGCTAGGCAAGAAACCCCCCCAAACCTGGGGTCCCCTCACTAATTTGGCTCCTGTCAGGCCCCCAGCGCTCTGCCATTAAGGAGGGACCCACCCCAACCCCCCCCAGCACTGCTCTGGGAAGGAGCAGCCCTCCAGACCAGTCTCTGCCTGCCAGCCAGTTACAACAGATCATTACAGGGAAAATAGACAACAATCCCAGCATTTAAGAGCTTAGCCTGCCTCAGGGCATGCCAGGAAGCAAGTCACCAGCTTCTGAAATTTTAATTCCTGGACTGGAGATGTCCTTCTGGGTTGGAACATGCAGCAGGAAGCTGCTGGAGCCTGCAGCATGGCACTGGGGATACTGGGGGGAATGGCAGGAAATGGAGTTATGAGGGGAGGTGTCACAGGAGAGACCTCCACAAAAAGCCCTCATCCTTCACAGGAAGCACAATGATGGACCCCACCAATCCCACAAATGCCAGAACCAAGATCTGTGCTCCAAGGAAACGTTAGAGCTCCTTCCAGTGCCTAAAGGTGCTCCAAGAGAGCTGGAGAGGGACTTTGGACAAGGGCCTGGAGTGACAGGACAAGGAGTAATAACTTCCAACTCCCAGAGGGTGGGTTATGGGATACTGGGAAGGAATCCTTCCCTCTGAGGGTGGCGAGGCCCTGGCACAGCCCAAGTGGAGGCTGGGGTACTCCTGCAGATGAAGATGAGATGACTGAGCATGAGTGCAGGAGACACTGGGTTTGTGTGGCCCAACATGCACTGAACTGTTCACCAGGTCTCCAACCAGCTCTTTTTCTCACCCAAAATAGACACGGTACCTTAAGCACATCTTCCACACAGCTCCCCAGCTCTGCCTCTGGCACCAGCACAGCCCCTGCTGCCAAATCCTCCAGTGCCAGCTCTGAAAGCAAAGGGCACAGACATGAGCCCCTCAGAACAGCCCAGAGCCCCTGGCGGCAGAACTGTCTCACCATTCCCTAAAGCACTTCCACAGCTCCCTTCCCTCCCCGTGGGAACAGACCAGCCCTCTTTAGCCGTGCTAATTGTGCTGCAATGCTGTAAACCCCCAAGGACACATGGAAATCAAGGCAGACCACAACTCCATGATGGATGATTCCCCAGAGAGCTGCTGGTCAGCGTAAGGCACCGACAGCTTCCGTCTGGAAGCCCAGAACAAGGGTGTCAGACTGGGAGAGGTTCCCAAGGAGCACAGGGCAGAGCCAAGCTGCTCAGCTCCCACGCCGCTGTAAATGGACTCAAGTAGCAGCGAACACAGAGTGCCCAGCCAAAGTGACAGGGTCAGCACGCAGAGCTGGGCTCCCACACTCCACAGCCTGGCTGCTGGCCTGAGGAAATCGGGATGGAACGACAGAAATCAGGGAGGAGAGAAACCAGAGCCTTCCCCAAGCCGGGTACCTGCGGCCCTGGAGCAGCGGCGGAACGGTGCCAGCAGGGGCTGGAGCAGGTGCCTCTCTGCCAGCTGTGGCTGCTCCCTGGCCATGGTGAGCAGTGTGGTGGTGGCCACACGCTGGAACTGCCGTGCTGCCACTTTGTCCTGGATGTGCAGCAAGTCCAGAATCTGCAAGGAAAGTCCATGGTAAAGGAACAAGGATCAGCACCCCCCTCAGAGGAGCCGCCCGTGTGCTGCTTTCCTGGGCATCTGGCATGACATTCCACGTGTGGAAGAGCCAGTGTCCTTCCCACGCAGGCAGGATGCCTTCCTGGCCTCAAACCAGGAGCCTGCACCACTCCCAGAGCCAAAGGCTGGAAGCAAGAGCTACACACAGAGCTCTGTGTAGCACAGTGCCAAGCACCTCGTGTGATCAGACAGCAACATCCAGCATTTCAATAAAACACAGAAAATTCGGGACTGGAAACGTCCTACTGCCAGAAAAACATGTCCACGTTGTGCTGGCTTGAGCCAGGCCATACCCAAGCAAAAGGAACAGCTCCAGCACCCTCTGAGCCGCATTCCCCAGCAGAGGGACAAGGGACTTACCTGGGGGCACACCTGCCTGTAGTAGTCCTCAAGGGACAGGCACTGCTGTGGGCAGGCAGCCAGGATCTTCCCAACTGCATCACACTTCCTCCAGTCCAGAGCTGCTGCTCCAGTGCCAGCACCACCTACAACAGCAGCAGAAATCCCAGGTCAGCTCCAACCCATGGCCAGCTCTGGCTGAAGCCAGGTGTTCCTGGCCAAAAATTGGATTTTGAGCTTTTAGTGCTCTTGTTAAACCGAGCATCTTCCAGGAGACATCTGAACCTAAGGATAGAAAGGGGGAAATTGCTGTGCAAGAGCTCTGATAATGGAAAATAACTCCTACAGCCAGGTAGGTGAGCCAAAAGGTGGGGAGAGGTTCTGCTTGGATGGCTGGAGCTGGCCGGATGAGATTTTGGCACTAAAAACTGTGGGATTCAGCTTCTGGAGAGCAACAGCTTCCCTCCCTGGCAGGACATGGAGAGCAGGGGATGGGATGGGTCTCACTGTCCCTACAGCTCTCACAGCCCAGTACCCAGCGTGGCTCCCACTGCCCTGGCACTGGGATAGGGCATTCCCCAGGACAGATCCCACTCCGGACACACACGAGGTGTGACCCCATCAAGGCACAAATGGGATAAATGGGCTTGGAGCATTTCAGTGTGGCCCTCAAACATATGTGTATCCCAAATTAGAGCAGTTTGGGAGCTCAGTGCAGTCAAAGTCTGGGCGTCACCATGTCACCTTGGCCCGGCACAAGCCAGTTCCTACATCCAGCTCTTGTGGCTCTGCTCTTCTGGGCCTCTCACGGGGTGAACTGTCTCACGACACCTCTGAATCTGTGATCCTGGCACCCAGAGCCTCCCCACTCACCGTCTGTGCCCTCCAAGACACCCCGAACCACGGCCTGCACCCCGCCAGGCCTCAGCAGCCTCTCGGAGAGCAGGTGCCCGCAGAGCCGCCGCAGCCAGGCCGGAGCTGCCCCGGTGCTCGGAGACCTCTGGAAGGGAGCAAAGGAGCAGGGTAAGGAGTGTATTTGCACACACCCCTGGGAAAACAGTCCTTGCTCTGACAGAGAGCACAGGACACAGACAGGCTTTGAATTGCTGCTTCATCCAGTGGCACAAAGCAAATCAGGAACTAATGAGAGAGGTCAGCCCTCGAGTGTTTAAGATGCTGTTCCATCCCTGGAAGTGTCCAAGGCCAGGTTGGATGGGGCTTGGAGAAACCTGGGATAGCAGAAGGTGTCCCTGCCCATGGCAGGGGGTGGAATGGGACGAGCTTTAAGGTCCTTCCCTCCTAAACCATTCTGGGATTCTGTGATTCTATTTAGGGCATTACTCCATAGAGACTTTCCTACAACAACACTCAGGAGATTATCCATCTCCTCCTCCCCAGGAGGCTTTGGAACAGCCTCAGAGAGCAGCAGGTGCCCTGTGTCATGCCCCGAGAGGGAAGGGTGAGGTGTGGAGGAGCAGAGGCTGTGCTTGGCCGGGCACGGCAGATGTGGTTGCCAAGCCAAGGTGGCACGTGCCGCGATGACAGTCCCCGGCACACCCACACCCCGCTCCCGCACGGGAATGACACACACCCGGCAGCCTCGCCAGCGCTCGGGGACTGCTTTTTAAGGTGTAAGAACATTTCCAGGAGAGCAGCACCCCGGGAGTGTGGGAACTACGGGGGCATGGAATTTGATAGCGCCGTGCCCGGGTACCTGCTTGGGCTGTCCCTGCAGGACGAGCAGCTCCTGCACCGCTAGCGGCTGGTAAACACGGTCCAGGACGTCCCTCAGGGCTTCCCGGCACCGCGCTCGCTCCGCTTCCGAAACACCCTGGAACAAAGCATACCAGGGCTATTGAGGACAGCTTGGCTGGGCACTGAAGCCCCGGTGCCGCCGGTGTCCCTTTCTGTCATATGCGGAACCGCGGGAAGGACACGGAGGGACCGCAGGGGGAGCGGGCTGGGGCTCGGCTGGGCACCCACACCAGCACCAGGGAGCGGGGACATGGGGTGCGAGTGTCGCACGGACCTGGCAGAGAGCGGCGGGGCCGTGTCCCAGCACGCAGAGCCCGGCCAGGAGCGGACGGAGGTGCCGGGCGAGCAGCGGGGCGCCCAGGGCCGGCAGCCGGGCCAGCTCTACCAGCGCGGCCAC
>VZTN01013230.1:44697-54795 GCA_013400515.1 Erpornis zantholeuca | reverse complement strand
CGCCCCGCCCCGCAACGCCCCAGGTGAGGCGGCGGCCGCGCAGGTACCGCCCTGCCCCGGAGAGCGGCTCCAGCACGCCCCAGGCATCCCCCGGCACAGACCTGGACCCCTCCGTTACCCCCGGGACTCTCTTACCGGGGGTTTACCCCCTGCAACCCCCCCGGCAACCGCAGTTACACCGCGGTACCCCTCTGGAAACCTCCGGCAACCCCCGATACAACACGGCAACCCCGATACCACCCGGGCACCCCCGGTATTCCCCCAGAACCCCACAGCAATCCCCGGTACCCCATGTTACCTCTCAGGCACCCAGCCGTCAAGATCCAGGCACAGCCCGGTACCCCTCGGGCACCGCCCAGTAGTGGAACCTCCAATGCCCTCCGGGCACACCCGGCACCCCTCTGAAATCCTCCCGTCCATCCGCAATTCTTCCCGGGAACCCTGGGGCACCGCCTGGTAATCTCTTAGAACCCTCTGGCAACCCACGGCAATCCGCCATACCCCCGTTAACCCTTGGTCACTCCCGGTTGCCCGTCGGGCACCTCCCCGGTATGTACCCTTCGGCATCGCCTTGGAACCCCCCGGCACTCCCCGGTACGGTCCGGCAATCCTCGGGCACCGCGCNACACGCTCGGGCATCCCGGGATCTCCGGGCACCTCCGTAGTCCTGCCTCGCGTCCCGCGTCCCTCCCGGTGTTCCCGTGAACCCTGGCACCTCCCACCACGGCCCAGCAGGAACAGCCCCCATCCCCATTCCTCCGTGCCACCCGCGGGTGCCTCTTCCCCCTCTGCCGCCTCACTGGAACTCTCGGGGGGGGCTGTGTGTGCCCCCCCAGCCCCACTGGAGTGGGGCTTCCCATGGCCACCGAGGGACAGTGCTCCGGGGTGTTCCCAGGCTCCCTTGTCCCCCTCAGCCTGGAGCAGCATCTCGTGTGCTGGGCCCCCACATACGGCCCCCCCAGGCCCCCCCGGGCTGGCAGCGCTGGAAAGCCGGTACTGCTTTCCAGGCCAAGGTCACTGACGCAACAGGGAAGGTTCCCAGCCGGGCACCTGGGGGGAACAGCCAGTGCAGCTGGAGCCATGGCACCCTGCACCTTCACCCTCCTCCTCCTTCTGCTGGTAGGACCATCGCAGTGGGGCCGGGGGTGTTGTTGGACCCCAGAGGTTCCAAGCAGAGCCATGTCCCTCCACAGCCCTGCAGCCCCGCCCTCCATCCCACAGGACATGCTGACCTTCCCGGAGCACGGACACGGCCTCCGGCGGCAGAAGAGGGACTGGGTCATTCCCCCCATCAACTGCCCCGAGAATGACAAGGGACCCTTCCCCAAGAAGCTGGTGCAGGTATGTGTCCCCAGAGGGACCAGGCAGGGTCCGGGGGGATCCCTGGAATGCTGGGACACCTCTCACACTGCTCTTCCTGCCTCGCTGCCAGATCAAATCTGACAAGGAAAAGGAGACCAAGGTTTTCTACAGCATCACGGGGCAGGGAGCAGACACCATCCCCGTGGGTGTCTTCATCATCGAGCGGGAGACAGGGTGGCTGGAGGTGACAAAACCCCTGGACCGGGAGGAGAAGGATAAATATGTGGTGAGTGAGGGGGGGTCTGTGGCAGTACAGGGATGGTCCTGGGGGCTGCACACACACTGACTGTGCTCTTGCAGCTCTACTCCCACGCTGTGTCAGCCAACGGGCAGCCTGTGGAGGATCCCATGGAGATCATCATCACCGTCACTGACCAGAATGACAACCGGCCTGTCTTCACCCAGACAGTTTTCCACGGTTCTGTGCTGGAGGGAGCTGAGCCAGGTGGGACCACTGCCACCACCTGGCAGGCAGCACTGGGGTGTGTGTGACAGGTCACCAATAACCACCTCCTCCAGGCACATCGGTGCTGCGGGTGCTGGCCACGGATGCGGACGACACCGTGAACTCAAACAATGGCGTTGTGAGCTATTCCATCCTGAGCCAGGTGCCGGAGCAGCCCCAGCCTGGGATGTTCACCATCGACAGCAGCTCTGGGCTGGTCTCCGTGGCCATGCTGGGGCTGGTGGCAGAGGTGAGCCTCAGACCCAGCCCTCACCGAGCTCATCCCCCACTTGTGGGTGACGCAGCCTCTCGCCACAGGCGGTCCCTGAATACACACTGGAGATCCAGGCTGCCGACTTGAGGGGACACGGGCTGCGTGCCACCGCCACCGCCCGCATCACGGTGCAGGTGAGACATTGAGCCCCCCGGTGCCCCAGCAGTGCAGAAGGGCAGGGAGAAGCTGTGGTGAAGCTGGTGCTGGCTCCTGACAGCCCCACATGCCCAGCTGCCCCAGCACCGACGCGCTCCAGGAGGCAAGACTGGGATGGCAGCTGTGCTGTGGCTCCTCCTGGCCCGGTTCCCCAGCTTCCCACCGGGCTCTGGGCCACCAGCCTCAGGGCCACGGCGCTGGCGGAGTGTGGGTGCCGGCGGGGCTCCTGGGCACAGCTCCCAGCGGGAAGCCGCCCGTGCCGGCTCGGCCCAGCCGGGGAGGAGCACCCGGTTCTGCGGGAGCCCCGTGCCAGGATAGCGGCATCCAGCCGCGCCAGCTCCACGGGGAGAGGCCCTGGCGCCAGGAAGGGAGGCCGGGGATGGCGTTTTGTGCCATGTCACCATCCGCGGGTCCCTGGCCGACTGGGACAGAGGGCAGCCAGGTAAGCTCTCCAGGGTGCCTCTGTGGCACCCCCGTGTTCGCTGGTGCTGGTGTCAGGCTGGCAGTGGGAGCTGTTCTGGCTCCAGGGAGGCTGCCTAGTCCTGCTGGCTGCTGGGACGCAGTCCCGAGCCGTGCTCCCACTCCAGCCTGGGAGCTCCAGGAGAAGAAGGGGCCTGGCCGCCCCCAGCAGTGCTGACCTTCACGCCAGACAGCTCCAGAGAGCTGGGCAGGGTCAATGTCCGCCCACATGTGACACCATGGGCAGGGACGGGGCTGCTGGGATGGGGCTGCTGGGACAGGGCTGCTGGGACAGGGTTACTTCCTCATCGAGTCCAGGCCGGCTGCTGCCGCCGTGCTGAGGCCCACCAGGACAGGCAGAGAGCAGAGAGCGCGGCGCTGCCGCAAGCACAGAGCCCTGCATCGTGGTGGGAACCAGCCGGCACCCACGCACAGTGGCTGCGGTGCCTGGGGCTGAGCACCGTGGCACGGGAAGGACGTGGGTTTCCATATTGCAGCTCTGGGGAACAGCAAGGTGCGGGGGCTTGGCTGCAGCACAGTCAAGGTGGAGGCAGATGGTTTTGCCAGGACAGGTCCCAGCCCTGCTTCCCTTTCTGCCACAGGCTGACGGCATGTCTGAGATGGGAAATGGCACCCTGACCACCCATGTGCTGAACACGGCCACGGGGCTGCCGGCAGCCGGCCTTGTCGTCCGCCTGGCCCAGCTGCAGGAGCCGGGGCCACAGTGGATGGAGCTGGCACAGAGGTAGGAGAGCTGGTGGCACTGGAATGGGGCAGGGACACTGCTGCCCGTGCTCTGTGAGCTTGGCCAAAGCTCCCGGCACAACTGGCTGTGCAACCTTCACCTGGGGTTTGCTGGTGGCAGGGCTGGATCTCAGGGGTACGGCCAGGGCAGGTTCTGGGGGTAAGGCAGGGCTGCTTTTTGGGGTACAGCAGGACTGGCTTGGTCTGGTTTCAGGCACACGGACGCAGACGGGCGCTGCCAGCCTCTCCTGGCACCAGGACAGGCCAAGGCTGGCACCTACAAGCTGCACTTTGAGACAGCTGAGTACTGGCAGGGACTGGGGCACACCAGCTTCTACCCCTTTGTGGAGGTATGGAGTGTGGGGAGATGGGCACAGGTGACACAGCAAGTCTGGGGGCTGGGGCCAGGCTCAAGGAGCTGCACCCCCCAGGGCCCCACTATGGGAGGGGGATTCCCATTGCTGTCTCCTCACTCTCCCTCAGGTTGTTTTCATCATCACCGACCCGACACAGAAGCTCCATGTCCCACTGCTGATCAGCCCCTACTCCTACACAACGTACCGAGGCAGTTAGAGGGGCACAGCCTTCCCCTGGGACACAGGAATGATGCCACCGACGCTATTAAAAGCTCCAAACAGCAACATTTGTCTCAAAAAATCACCTTCCGCTTGTGGGGGACAGAGGGAGCCCCAGGGGCAGCCTGGTGGGATGGGTGAGATGCCTGGAGCCCTCCAGCTGTGCTGTGGTCCCCCTTGGGAGGAGATGTTCCTGGGGTCTGTTTAATGGCACAGAGCAGGAACAGGGCACAGCCCTGCTTCCAGTGTGCCAGTGGGACCCTCAGTGTTGCTGGCATCAGGTGGGCACTGCAACAAGTCCAGCAGGGCCCTGCCCCAGCTCCTGCCCTTGGAAAGGGAAGGACAGTGGCTGGAAACCCAGGTTGTCCAGGGGGATGCCAAAGGCTGTCAGCTTTGCCTCGAAGGTCTGCAGCATGTCGTTGTGTGCCTGCGAGGGAAGAGTCCCTGTCAGTCCCTCTGTCAGCAGAGGAGGGCTCCCTGCACCCCCCAGTCCCATTTCCAACCCCCAAGCCAGAGCCATGGAATCACAGAATCGTTTGGGTTGGAAACGCCTCTAAGATCATCGAGTTCAACTGTTCCTCAGCAGTGCCAAGGCCAGCACTAACCCACGTCCCCAAGTGCCACATCCACACAGCTCTTCAACGCCTCCAGGATTTCTCCCTGCCCTTACCTTGCAGACTCGGGCCAGTTGGAGCTGCAGGTCCTGGATGGTGGCATTCTTGGAATTGAGCACGTCCTGCAAGGGGAGATTGGGATGAGGCCGCGCTGCCCAGCCCTGGGGACACGAAAGCCGTGCCGCGGGCGGGTGTGGCGTGGCAGAGCACACGGAGGAGCTGCAGCGCGAGCGGAGCAGCCGGCAGCACGGCCTGGCAGGTGGCCACCACCCTGCCCCCTCCGAGTGGCACTGCCAGGGACAGCCAGCCCCGGGCAGGGACAGGGAGCTCCCGGATGAGCACCACGGCCATCCCGGTCTGCCCCGCTGCGCGGGGAGCGCTGGCAGCACCTGCTCCAGCAGCACCGCCCTGCCGCCGCGGCACCGCGGGAATTACAGGGAGCCAGGCTCCCCGAGGCAGCTGAGAGAGGAATTCACGGACCCTAGCAGCTGCAGGAGAGACCGACGCCAGTGACGCCATCTCAGGAATGTGTTTTCCTTCCACCTGCTGGGAGGTGACACATCCGCTGCCTGTCCCATCAGCCTGGTATGCATCCCAGAGCATCCCAGAGCTTCCCTGACACCCCCTGCAGCAGGAATCTGCTGTGTGGGGACAAGCAGGAGGGCACCGGGTGGTGGAGCCCTCGTTCCCTGTGTCTGTGCCCAACCCGCAGCGAGCACTGCTCCCTGGCTCCAGCTGCGGCAGGCTGCAGGAATGTGGGTCTCCAGGCTCTCTGCAGAGGTATTTTTAGCACGGCAGACACCGCAGAGCCCCAGGAGCCCGTCTGCACTGTCCCCATGGCCAGGCGAGGCTCACAGGTGTGACCCACCCCACACAGAGGCCCTGGGTGCCATTGGACCTGCTGGCAGCCAGCCGTGTGGCAGCACAGGGTGCCAGCAGTGCCATGGAGCCTGCGGCCATGCTCCTCAAAACAGGCCCCAGCTGAGGGACAGATGAGTGCCAAACTCCGACACCCACACGCTCCGCTCTCGAGGCAGAGCCGAGTGCCCCGCGGCACTGCACGTGGCCCTGGGAGTGCCAGGAACGAGTGATGTGCCACCTACAGCCATGCAGGATGGGGACCGGTGCATTTGGGGCCAGCAGGCACCCCACAGTGGGCTCTGCCCCCCAAATCCAGCCCTCCTGGGCCCTGGTACCTCCAGCTTGTGCGAGACCAAGGAGAGAGCGCTGGGGCCGATGGTGGAGGCTGCGACGACCTCGTTGAGCTCCACCTCCTTCTGCTCCAGGAGGCTGAGGAGTCCATGCAACTTCCGCTCCAGAAGCAGGTTCTTGAACCCTGTTTTTTGCTGCACCTCGTTAATGGCTCTGGTGAACTTCTGATAGAGCTCGTCTCGCTCTGCCTGGACCTGCTCCAGGAGACAGAGCAGTGTCACACCACCCTCAGGACCCTGGGGGACACGGGGGCCTGCACAAGGCTGACTGGGGTCTGTGTAATGGTGTGGAGCACAAACAGGGCAGAAAACTGGTCCAGCAGCTCAGCCTGGCCATTCCCCATGGCACCTGCAGCCCACAGGGAAGGCAGGTGCTGCGGCACAGCTTCCCTCCCTCCCTTCTTCCCTCCCTCTCTCCCTCCCTTCCATGGCGCAGCACCTGCGCCTCTCCCTCCTCCTCCTCCTCCCCTCCAGGCACGGAATGCCCCAACGAGCTCCCTGCGGCACTAATGCAGACCCCAGCAAGGGCCCCCTGGCACACGGGGGTCTCTCCTCTCATCCCCACAGCTGGCAGCAGTCCCTGGCTCACAGCTAGTTAATAAGTGTCCTAATTAGGACACAGTCTCTCCTCCAAAGCCTATTTCTGAACGCTCCGAATCTGGCGCTGTCTTAATGATGGATTGTTAATGAGGCCTCGGATCAATGTTCATATTCCTGGGGATTTCTACGAATTGCAAATGAGCTCTCTCCTGCCTCAACAGATTTATCTGGGTTAGTGGCGGGGGGAACTCGCTCTGCAGGGCTCTTCCCAAGCCACCCCAGAACAAGAAGAGGGAGCGACCCTGGGACACTGGCAGAAGGAGGGGCCCGTGGCAATCCCCCCCCGGCTCTGCCCCATGCAGCCCCAGCAGCCCAGGGGCCCCGCTGGAGCGTGCATGATTGCTTAGCAAAGGACAAGGCCAGGCCTGTCTGCTGACCGTGGGAGAGGCTGGAGCTGGGAGCTGCTTTGCTGGGAGCAGCGGTTATCATCCGACTCTGGATTAGCTTTGGAAAGCCCTGGGCTAAGCACGGGCTCTGCTAAGCCCCACGCCCTGATCTCTGCAGAGGGTTTGGAGAAGGTTTGGAGGAGGAATGGGATGCCCAACCCTGCCTGCAGGTCTCACCTGACTGAACCTCTGCTCTAGCACCTCGTGTTCCCACTGAAGGTCCTTCAGCTCCTTCTGGGTGATTTTCAGATGGGCTTTGGAGTTCTGTGAATGGGAAGGGAGGATTAAAGAGTGCAGGATTGTCTGGGAAGTGTTGGGGATGTGTTCTGGGAAGCGAGGAGAGTGAGCAGCAGACGGAAAATCAGGCAGCACCCACACCAACCCCCCCTGCAGAGGGGTTGGTCTCCCTTCCAGTCTCTCTATGGATCCCCATGTGAGATCCCACAATCACACAGCAGGCAGAACAGGACTTGCTTTGCCCAGCAGTCACAGCACCCCAAGTGGCAGAGGTCAGTGTTTTCCATCCAGGAACGAGCCCATGAAAGGACAGGGCTGGCCACTCACCATCAGGGCCTCCTTGTCCCTGTAATAGTGAACCAACTTCTTCTGCAGATCAGCCACCAGCTCCTGGGCCTCCTGCAGTGGCCTTGTCATCTCTTTGTTCTGGAGCAGCACTTCTGCCTTCTCCTTTTCCAAGACAGTCTCCTTCTTCTTCAGGTCTTCCACCTGCTCCTGTTCTTGGGAACACAAGTGCTGGCTCCTGGGAGCTGCCCAGTCCCTCAGAGTCCCCCACACCCTCAGGACACCCTTCCCATTCATATGCCGATGTACAGGCCACCAGCAGCGCCCACACTGACACCTGGGAACTGCCAGATGCAGCTGACACCCTGACAGGAGCAGTCCCTGGGTGGAGGGGTGACAGGGAGGGGCAATACCTTCAGGAGATTGATGAGTGTCAGGTTTTTGGCGGTGATATCGTTGTAGTAGTTCTTGATGGCTCCAAAAGCCCCCTCATGGTTCCCCATCAGCTCGCTGATCTGGGTGTTCTTCCTCTCCTCCAGCTCATGGAGCTCTGTCTTCCTCCGCAGGTCCATCTCATCCCGCAGCACCTGCATCTTCCTGGTGTACTTGGCCTCCATCTCTGGGGGGGAAAATGGTCAGAGCTGGGGAAAAACTGGCTGAAACTGTGGAGGGAAAGCAACCAGAATGGGGAGAGGAGAAAAACCAGCCAGAACTAAGGGAAAACTGGCCAAAACTGTGTGGAAGTGGGACCAGCTGGAATTAGGAGGGAAAAACAGCCAGAACCAGAGGGCAAACTAGACAGATCCAGAGAGGAAAACTTGTGGGAAAACTGGCCAGAACCTCGGGTGGGGGAGATCAGCCAGAACTGGGAAGGGAAAAATGGCCAGAACTGGGGGGAACCTGCTGCCATGAGCTTGAGGTGCTGCTCGAGAGCCAGGAGCAGCTCTCCCTGTCATGCTCCCGTGGGATCTGCTTCATGCCCTGACCTTTGGTCTGCATCTCGAAGTTGCTGCGTAGCCGGGCCATCTCCTCCTCATGTTTCTGTGAGGAAGAAACTCTGTGTTGGAGTAAATAACCAAATCCCAAGCCAGCCCATCCCCAGGGATTCCCTCCTGCTCTTTGGGAAAGGATTCGGATCCTGTGTTGATGCAAACAGCAGCCTGGAGGTTCTCCTGCTGCTCTCACAGCTCCCCACTGTGAGAGAGGGGTCACCCACAAATCTCCTCCCCATTCCTGCACCAGAAATCCCATCCCACCCGACAGAGAGAGTCAGAGAGGCAAGATCCCACTCCTGCTCCCACCCTGGGGATGAGGCACTTCACAGGGGGCTCCAGCCCAGCCAGGGACGTACCAGGCAGAGGTTTGTAATGGCTGCCTCATTGGCCAACTCCTGCTCCTTCAGCTTTATGTTCAAGGAGCGCTTCTCTTTCCACAGTTCCCTCTCCTGGTCCCAGTGATCCTTCTGGGCCCGCTTCAAGGACAGGACTCCCTCTGCCTTCAGCTCTGTCAGGTTCTCCTGCTGCTCGTGTAACAGGTGCTTCACCTTCTGTTTGTACACCTAAGGACAGGCCAGAGGCTGGGTGAGGGGCTTGGCAGGAGACACCTGGAACTGGGATGCTGGTGAGACATTCCTGGAGTGCATCCTGCCCAGCCCCTCCTCCTCTTCCCTTCCTCTCCTCCTCAGAGCTCCCCAAGGCTCACCTGGAGCCCTTCAGCCCCACCTTGATCTCCACTTGGTGCCGCTCCTCCGCCTCTTCCATCTCCCGGTCCCGGTTCCGCAGCTCTGCTTTCTTCTCCTCCAGCTCCCGGCGGGTGATTTCCCAGTAGTTCTGAATCCTGTTACATTGCAGCTGGAAACAGTTCCGCTCCTGCCGCTCCCGCTCCAGCTCCTCCCGGACACGCACCAAGTGGTCCAGCAGCTGCAAAGCCAAGAGGAAGAGACAGGTAAGGGGGGAGGGAGGCCTTGCACGGGTGCCTTTGGAGACTCCACGTGTCAGACCCAGCAGGACATGGTGGTTGTCACTGGTGTGGAGCTGTGGAGGTCCCTGACTGAACCCAGCAGCTTCTGGAAAAGGAGTCACAAAACCTCACCTGACTGCCCACAGCCTGTGATGGGATTCTGGCTCACGGTGTCTAGTGACACCATTCTCAGGTGCTTAGAAACTTCTGGTTAGTGGAATATTTTGGGTTGGAAAAGTCTCTAAGATCAAGTTTAAATGTTCCTTCAGTGCTGTCAATGGCACCCCTAACCCATGTCCCCAAGGCTCTCAAATCCCTCCAGGGATGGGGACTACATCACTGCCCTGGGCAGCCTGGGCCAGAGCTGGACAACATTTTCCAGGAAGAAATTTTCCCAATATCCAACTTGAACCTTCCCTGGCAAAACTTGAGGCCATTTCCTCTTGTCCTGTCCCTGTTCCCTGGGAGCAGAGCCCGACCCTCCTGTCAGGGAGTTGTGGAGAGCCAGAAGGTTCCCAAGCCTCCTTTTCACCAGGCTGAGCCCTTTTCCCAGCTCCCTCAGCCGCTCCTGGTGCTCTAGACCCTTCTCCAGCTTTGTTCCTTTCTCTGGACATGCTCCAGCCCCTCAGCATCTTTCTTGTCATGAGAGGCCCCAGGATTCCAGGTGTGGCCTCAGCAGCGCCCAGAACACAGGGCTGGAGAGCAGAGGGTGGCACGAGGAGGCTGCTCCTTACAGGAACAGCAAGAACCCCCCTCCCCAGCCCCCGCCCCAGCCCCAGCCCCAGCCCCAG
>VZTN01013230.1:12003-31074 GCA_013400515.1 Erpornis zantholeuca | reverse complement strand
CGCGGGCAGCGGGGACATCCCGGGACCCGTGGGGGGATCCTGGGACCGCCCGGCGTCGGCGGGAGCATCCCGAGGCGGCGGCGGCGGCGGCGGGTCGGGGGCATACGCGCGGGACACCCCTCCCGACCGCGTCCTGTAACGGGGAAGGATAGGAACAGGGTACGGGAGGGTTACCCTGGGTTTCCCGGTCGCCTGTCGCCCCCCCGGGACCGGGGATGGTGCCGTTGCCGGTGCCGGGGTGGGCGGCGGCGGGCGCGGCCCGAGAACAAAGGCGACGGTGATGGGCCCTTTGTCCCGCTTGGGGTCCAGCCTCCCGCCGTCCCACCGGTCCCTCCCGGTTCCCACGGGTACCCACTGGGAGCAAGTGACCCTTGACCGACCAGCGGGACCGGGAGGGACCTCTCCCCACGGGGCTCCCCGGGGCCGCCCGATGCCAGCCACAGCGTCACTGCAAAGAGCATTTATTGGGAACCGCGAGGTCCTCGCCCGCACTGGGCACCCCGCGGCTCGTCCCGTCCATCCGTCAGTCCATCCATCTGTCCGTTTCGGGACTGGGGTGTCCGTGCTGGTACCGTGTCCTGCTGCCTACCAGGAGCACGTCACCACCTCCCGCAGCGTCCGCCGGAGCTCCTGGCTCCGGAAGGCATAGATGAGGGGGTCAATCACCGAGTTACAGATGATGAGGATGAGGAAGAGGTTGAAGTAGCTGAAGAAGCAGGTGCAGAAGGGGTTGGTGGGACAGGTGACGATGAGGATGAGGTGGAAGAAGAAGGGCCCCCAGCAGATAAAGAAGACGCCCAGGAGGATGGTCAGGGTGACAGCACCCTTCAAGCTGCCACCACGGTGGGCAGTGGGTGGCTTCTGCTGGCTGGAGATGCTGTGGAGGTGGTGGCGGGCCAGGGCGAACATGTGGATGTAGAGCACCAGCATGAGGACCAGCATGAAGAGGAAAAAGCCGATGAGGCAGAGGAGGATTGTGTTGCTGCGGTAGTAGGTGATCAAGACGGTGCTGGAGACAGTGCTGGCCAGCCAGATGCTGGCCATAGTGACCACGGCCCGCTGCAGCGTCATGATGCTGTGGTAGCGCAGGGCATAGAAGATGGTGATGTAGCGGTCAACAGCGATGACCCCCAGGAAGGAGAGGGAAGACACAACGGAGCTGCAGATGAGCATGTCAATGACGCTGTCCATGTGGCGGACGATGCTGGGGCGCATCACCAGCACCCCGTGCTCCAGCAGCAGCATGAAGAGCATCTCCGCCAGGTTGCTGATGCTCACCAGCATGTCGGACACCGCCAGGCAGCAGATGAAGTAGTAGGTGGGCGAGTGCAGGTTCCTGTTCTTCAGGATGGCGGCCACCACCAGCAGGTTCTCCACCAGGCTCACCAGCCCCAGCGCCAGGAACAGCTCGTTGGGAATGTCCAGCCCCTGGCACCAGCCGCTGCTGGCCCCGACCGTGGCATTGCTCTGGTTGCCCTCGCTGGCATTCCAGGGCTCGCGCAGCAGACGCAGGGGGGCCAGCGCCGACATGGCCCCCTCCTCAGCCCCGGGGCCCCCCGTGGCACCCTCACAGCCCCCGAGCCCCCGTTGCGCCCCGCCAGTTCTCCTGCGGCACCCGGCGGCGAGGCCGAGGGGATGCCCAGGAATTGGGGACGGGAGGTGTGGGATGTGCTGGGGGTGTCGCGTGCCTGCTGGGACCCTCCGGTGTGGCGGCCGCTCTCTGTGCCAGCGCTGCCCAGCGTCCCACGCCCGCCTGGGTGCTGGGGAAGAAAGGGCCCTTTCTCTGCCCCACTTTAAAGCCGGCTCCCGCAGCTCCTCCTCCGAGGAGGGTGGGCACCTGCATGAGGGAGGCACCCTGGCAGTGAGGGGGGGCGCTGCTGGTCAGAGCTGACAGACCCCCAGGATGGCCCCGGGGAACCCGATTGCTCAGGATCACCATGAGCCGTGGGGTCTCAAATGCTCTGGGGTGGTCCATGCACTCCTGGGGTAATGCACCTTGGGGGCACTGCCATGGGGGTCCTCTGTGCCCTTGGGGAACTGTGCATCTTAGGGTCCCCATGTGTCCCGAGGTCCTGAGGCTGCTGGGGGGACCCCTGAACCCTGGGGGGCCTGCATTATCTCGAGAGGTCCCATGTGCCCTGTGGGACTCGTGTCTTGGGGGGGAATCCCATCTGCTGTGGGGGTCATCCACACACCCTGAGGGTGTGGGACCATGCACCTTGGGGACCCCTGCAGGACCCTCCCTACTGCACGATCCAAGCTGTCCCACACATTGGGACTGGAGGGGGTCCCATCCCCATGGCCCCGGGGGAGATGTTTTACCATGGGGCAGGCGTGGGATGTGATAGGAATTGTCAAAGGCGTGGTTAAATGCAGAGCCCGGCGCCGGAGGGATCCCGGGCAGGCTGGGGGGGACAGGACCCATCTGACCATCATGTGCCTTGGGTCCGTGTTGATGCCTGGAGCCGCGCGGCTGCCAAAGAGCCATTCACAGCTCCATGAAAAGGCCAATCCCACGGTTATCCACTTCCGTTGGGAAGCCCTTCCCTCTGGCATGGATGAAAACGGCTCAGCTGCACACACTGGGAGTGGGGTCCCAGGCTGCCAGTGCCAAATTACAGGGATGGGATCCCATGGGATATGGATATGCCAGTGGGGAATAGAGCTGGGGTGGGCTGACTGGAGGCTCGGGGTCTGTACACCCAGCCAACCCACCCCAGCTACATCCCCTAGGGAGACAACACAGCAGAAACAGGGATTTATTCCACATATTCACCATTACTCAGCAAAAAGAGGGAAAAAAGCTTTACGGGAACAAGGATGAGTTAAGGTTTGACTGTGGCTTACCTCAATCTTGGCCCTAGAAGGTGAAGGTGAGGGAATAAAGGATGGAGAAACAAAGAAGGGGGGAAAGATTTCTTCTCCAAACATAATTAAAAGGCTGAAAAAGCTGCTCCATGCACAATTCTAGTGGCACAGGGGACTCTTGAGACCTTTGGAAGGTTCAGTGTAGTGAGGTGTGGAGTATTCTGTGGAGGGAAGGAAGCTCCAGGCTGCAGGAAGCATAAAGGAGCTGAAGAAGAGGGGAGCAAAACCCCTCTGGGAATTAAGGACAAGAGCCAGAAGAACAGGGAGGGGAGAATGGGATGGGAATTGTGTTTAGAGGAGGCCAGAAGGGGACTAAGCTGCCGTGGGGCCAAGGGACAGCTGCTGTCGATTAGCTCGGACATGCTCAGACAGCTCTTGTCCCCCATTAAAGAGAGGGGCCCTGGACAGGGCCATCGCTGTGGATTCAGCCCCTCTCCCTGGCCAGAGACCAGCCCACAGATGCAGCCCCCGTCCTCAGAACAGCCCATTCCCACAGCCAGTCCGTGTGTGACTTTATTGGAGTGCGACACAAATCTGAGGGTGATGCCAGAGGGTTTGGGGAGACACACCCCGGGCTCAGTCCCAGTCCCCATCGCCCTCAGGATTGTCATCGCGGGGGGGCTCCTGGAACTGGATGTTGGCCAGCATGTCCCGCATGGCCGCCATCAGCCTGTTCACCCCCTGGTTGAGGTCCTGCGCTGCTCTGGCCTCGCCGTCCCCATCGTGCCGGAGGTCCCCCTGCAAGAGAGCAGCGCTGTGGAGCCAGGGACAGGCACAACCCTGGTGCCAAATCGGCACCAGGCTCCTGCCAGCAGCGGCTCCTGGAGCGGGAACACCACGGGGGGAATGGTGCACTCACATCCCAGCGTGCACCCACCTGCAAGTTAAAATTTGGCAACAGCGAGCGGAAGAAGAGGGATAAACTGCTTTCGTTGGAGGGATGGCTCGTCCTGGAAGACACAAGTGGCACCACCGTGAAGGCACAGCTCAGTTTGTGACTCCTCAACGGGATGTGGCGGTGCTGGGAGAACCATGGCACTACTGGAACCAGCCCTGAGGGAGGGAACTGGGGGGCTCTAAAGGGATTCTGAATTCAGGCAACTCTGAGCAGCAATTCTGAGCAGAGCAGTCACTAAGAGCATAACCAAGGCCAGGTTGGAAGGGGCTTGGAGCAACCTGGTCTAGTGGAAGGTGTCCCTGCCCCTAGCAGGGGGTGGAATGAGGTGAGATTTAAGGTCCTTCCAACCCAAACCATTCCAGGATTCCACGACTCTACCACCTCTGCTCTGAGTGGGTTGGTGTGGAACACACACACGGCATCACCACCCCAACACCAGGACTGGCATTTACCCCAAACCCTCCCAGTCAGGCATGGCCTGGGTTTTCCCTGGCTTTTGCCCTATGGCTGGGAATGGCCAGTGGTGAACACTGCAAGAAGCAGCAGGACCAGTCCAGCCTGTAGCTCTGCCTGCTAGGAGCACCACAGCTCTTCCTCTGCCATGGAGGAGGATGTCAGCACCGAGTGCCTGCGTGCAGCCTGGCCTGGGGCTGAGGGTGTGCTGGGAGCACGGCCGGTTGTGCCAGCCAGGCACCGGCGGTGCAGGCGGTACCTTTCCGGTCGGGTGTAGGAAACAATGGAATCCAGAGGAGGGAGGGGGTCAAACCCCATCACTGGCTGTGAGGTCACCTCCTGCAGGAGAAGGAGAAAGGAGGGATGAAGGAGAAAGGAAGGACTGAAGGAAAAAAGAGGGGATGAAGGCTGTGCATCCAGCAGCAGCAAACATGGGTCCAGAGAAGCCATGAGTCACAGGGGTTTGGATGGGCCCAGCAGGGACACGAGTGCCACCACACCACGGGCAGCCACAGCCCCTGTGGCCTATCAGGCCCCTCACCAGAGGCAGGGCTGCCGTGGCCTCCTTCATCTCCGAGAGGATGATGTGCCGGTAGATGTTCCTGGGAGCACTCTGGTACCGGATCTTCCTCTGCTGGGAGCACGGGACAGAGCAGTGCGCCCTGAGCATGCACATTCCCATTTCTGCTGCTGCAGGCACAGTGTCAGCAGCTTCCCTGGCTCCGGGGGACAGGCCATATTGGATGGAGCTGGCTTAGGGCGAGCCAAAGGCGGGTGGCAGCTGCTGAGCACCAGAGGAAGAGGAGAGAGCTCGGGGATGAGCAAATTGACCTTGGTTTAGGACACCTGATGGCTCTCTCCTGTTTCTCAGCACTGGGAAGTGTTTCTAAGCTCTCGCCTGCCCTGTGTGGCCATCCCTGCCCTTCCAGGCCACCCCTCCACCCTCTCCAAGTTGTTTCCAGGTTACAGGTGACAGCCAAGACTGGGGAAGGCAGTGCAGGATATGCAGTCCAGGTTCAGCTCTACATTCCCATTTGTGAAAAGCATGGAAGAGCCTCTGCCTTCCTGGCCCTATGCCGTGACCCTCAGCATCAGACCAGCAGCTTGTGGGGCTCTGAGCCCTGTCCCAGACACTGGAACTGCTGCTGCCCAGCACAGACTCTCTGTCCCACTCTGCCCTCTGCCCTCCACCTTCTGTGCTCACTTGTGCTCGGCCTCCTGCACCAGCGCATCCTGGGCCTCCACCATGCGCAGAACCTCGTGGACGTGGGGCTCCAGCCAGGCCATGACAGCCGGGTCCTTCCACAGGGCGTGCGTCCTGCCCACGTACAGGGATGTCAGCTGGTTCAGGGCGGGTGACTGGCTATGGGAGACAGCTGTTACTCACGGCACCCTCCTCCTCCTCCTCCTCCTCCTCCTCCTCATGGGAAGGCGAGGGCTCAGCTCTGTGCTGGGCTTTGGCATGGGAACACGAAAGGACTCGCAGGCTCCTGCCCAGCTATTGCCATCCACCTTCACCAGATCTTCTGCCTCCATCTATTTTTAGGCTAAGCAGAGCCATGAAATGAGGGAACACTGCCCTGGCCCGAGGGAGAGCCTTCGCATGCTGAGGAAGACCACGTGTCAAGGGAACGCAGACTGGTTGGAGACAGCCTGCCCTGGGAGGACACACGTGTCGCTCTCCCTCCCTGCACACACCAACAGGCTTTGGGGTGAACTCCTGACCTGTCCACCTTGAGGTGAGGTGGGTCTGTCAGCCTGATCCAGAGGCCATTATGGAAATACATTATCAAAGGGATTATCAAATGAGGCATTATCAAATGAGCCTACTCAGGGAACCCAAACAAGCTCCTCCATTAGCTGTCTGAGCACGCAAGATCCCCGCCGCCAGCAAAATCGATCCCTTCCCTTTGCTGAGAACATCTCCAGGCCTTACCTGATCTGGGCATTCAGCCCAAAGAAGGGGTGGGAGGCGACCCTGGCATCAGGCTGCACACTGCAGTGATCCAACAGCGGCATCAGAACTGCAAGACAAAGGCAGAGAACTCGTCTGGACGTGTTGGTGAGGGGCAGCGTGGGGTGGGGTCACCCCTGCAGAGAGTCACTCCCCTCCTCAGGGCCAGCATCCCCCGGGACACCAACAAGGACACAAGGAGGGGGTGAGGACACTGCTGGTCCCTATGCTCACAACAGGCGTTATTTCAGTCACCCCAACTAGCAGCCTAAAAGATGTTTCCAGCCCCCACAAACTGAATCTTTGTTGGAGAGCTGGTTCTTCCTGCTGCACACACCCTCCCCTGGGCCTGAGGGCTGTGTGCTCCTTTCATGGACAACAGCGCCCACAGGATGAAAGGGAGAGTGATGGACACCCATGGGGCAAGCACATCCAAAACAGAGCTGTGCCTCGAAGGGAGAGCCAAGGAGACTGGCTTGTCCTTGCTCTGGGCAGCCCCGAGGAGGTGAGACATCTCCCTGCTCTGAGATTCCAGCTCTCACCCTCCCCCAGCCTGCTCACCCCTGACCATCGCTGGTGGAGGAGCATCAGCTGTTCTGGGGAGGGAGAACAGAACCATGGAATCACGGAATTGTAAAGGCTGGAAAAGCCTCTAAGACCACTGAGCCCAACCATTCCCCCAGCACTGCTAAAGCCATCCCTCACCCATGTCCCCAAGTGCCACATCCACACAGCTTTTAAGTCCCTCCAGGGTTGGGGACTCCACCACTGCCCTGGGCAGACTGGGCCAGGGCTGGACAACACTTTTGGGGAAGGAATTGTTCCCAATACCCAGCCTTGAGGCCATTTCCTCTTGTCTTGTCTCTGTTCCTTGGGAGCAGAGCCTGATGCCCTCCCCTCCTGTCAGGGAGTTGTGCAGAGCCACAAGATCCCCCCTGAGCCTCCTTTTCTCCAGGCTGAGCCCTTTCCCAGCTCCCTCAGCTACTCCTGGGACTCCAGCCCCTTCCCAGCTCTGTTCCCTTCCCTGGACATGCCCCAGCCCCTCAGTGTTGGGGCTGTGTTGGGGTGAGGGGCCCAGAGCTGCCCCCAGGGTGGACCCCCCAGCACAGTGGGCACAGGCACTGCCGTTCTGCCCGGCTGCGTCCGCTCTGACTCAGGGCTCCCTCCTCAAAGGCCCTTTGCAAATTCCTGCCTCTGCAGCCGCCTGCCGGGAATCCAGCCCTGGCTCTCTCAGAGGACAGTGACAAAGCCGGCGGGGATGGCCTTACTGGTGGGGACAGACTCACCGCTTGGGAACATGATGAGTGCGAGCTGGATGAGCCGGGCCGCTCGCTCCCGGGCCTGGCTCCGCTCCAGCTCCGGGCGCTCTTCCTGCTGGCTCAGGAAGAAATAGGCCAGTGGCACCGAGAAGGCAAAATTGGGCAGTTGGGACAGATTCCGGTGACTCTGCAGGATAAGGGAGAGCATTACCGAGAAATGATGCTGTGCAGCAGAGCTGGGCTGTGTGGGGCCAGGGCTCTGCCTGCTGGGGGTTAAGTGAGCTCCCAGCCACTGGCTCAGTGCCCCAAGGCTGAGTGAGCAATTTTGAGTTCTTACAACAGCTTGCAGGATCCAAGGATTACAGGAACCAACAGCCCAGCCTTTATGTATCATTCCAATGCTGCTGGGATGCCAGTTGGGCTGTGAGATCCCCTCGAAAGGGCTCACTCCCTGGTGGGGAGCACCCCAGGCACCCATCCTCTCACAGCCTGGCCACTCACCTCCCACTCCTGGAAGAGGCGGGTCAGGAAGGTGTATTCCCTGGCACGGAGGGACAGGAAGTCGATCAGCAGCAGGACGCAGAGCGGGTCATTCTCAGGATCAAGGCTTGGGAGCAGGGGGAGAAAACAAACTCGGTGTCACAAGAGCTGAGAGAGCTGCCCTGATTTCTGGGACAAACAGCCTCTCCCAGTGCCATCCTGTGACTCAGCAAGCAGAGAGAATGGGAACACGGTCGCTCCCGCATGGCCAGCGGGATGATGGAGGGGTGCTCTGTGTCCCTGAAGAGGAGACAGTCCCCTGCCACCACCCACAGGAGGATTGGTGGCCACAAACTGAGTGGGCTGAAGCCACTGTCACACTTTGCTGCGTCTCCAAGCTCAGGCCACACTTCAGTGGTCACAGGCCACCCAAGGCCCCTCTTGAGCCATCATCTCTCCAAGAGCACCAGCACAGACCTGGGCAGTTCTAATGGGTGGGAATGAGCCCATACCAAGCCCAGGAGCAGGAGGACCCCTCTGGGGTAAGTGTCCCCTCAAACCCAAACACTCCGCCCTCAGTGGAGTGACCTACCTCAGGATGAGCTTGCAGAACTCCAGGGCTGTGCGGGGACAGCCCCTCTTCTCCAGGAACATCAGGTGCTTGAAGAGAGCCAGGAAGAAAGCCCTGCGTGGGGAAGAGGAGCAGGACTTAAGAGGCCAGATGTGGAAAGCAGCATTTTATGCCACTCAAAAAAAAGGATACAGTCACCCCCAGCTCCTCACCCTCAAGCATCACATCCTGGTGTGGCATGGGGTGCCACAGACCCCCCATGCTCCCATTTCTTGTTTTTGTTATCTTTTTGTGCAAGAACAGTGACAGCAAACTCATGACTCGCTCTGGAGACTGAGACCCAGACAAGCAAATCCCGTAAGTCCACATCCTGCCTTGTCCCAGTGGTGTGGGGACGGTGACACGGAGCAGGGAGGCCCAACACCTGAACTGGTGACACAGGTCACTGATGGCACAAAGCGTGTCAGCCAGAAGGACTGAAATGTGAGCACCTTCCAGGTACAGCAGTTTGGGAGAGATGGCTTGGGTCAGCTGACTGGAAAATTCCCAGAATAAAGTCACCTTTCCCAGCAGCTGCAGAGCTAGAGTTACATAAAGACCCAGGCTGGGAGGAGTGTGAGTGCTGGGGGTGATGGCTGGAAACACACAGCAAGGATTATTGTGACCACTTTGGGCTAAGGGGTACTAATGGCATGAGAAGGATATGAGAGGGAAGGACAGTTCCTACTCCAAGAAGATATCCCTTGGGAAAAGGGATGCTTTGTGCAGAAGCTTCCACACATGAGCTGCCTGTGTGCCAGCACCGTCCCAGGAGCCCCTGACAGAAAGGGACACTCGGGGCCTCCCTGGATGAGCAGCAGTGGTGAATCTGGGTGGTTGTGGCCAAAGTGGGCCACCAGGAGCTCCAGCTGAGCCTCCCCGTGCCCAGCCCTGCTCACCTGTTCTCTGGCTGCCGGTAGTCCAGCCTGCAGGCCCCGCTGGTGAGGCTGAACACGGGGTGGAAGGCGCATTCCAGGCTGTACAGAGCCCGCTCTGGGGACAGCAAGGACAGTGTCAGGGACAGGACAGGGACATCACCCCAGCACAGCACTGCCTGGCACCCGGTTTAGCCCAAAACACAGGAAACCAGCTGGGCACAAAGTTACTCCACACAATGTGGTGGGCAACAGGTACCAGGGCAGTGAGCACTTCCACGTTAGATCTCACCCTGGGTGGGAAAAGGAACCATTCTGGGATTGAGGTTTCTCCAGCTGCCTCTGCCACAGCTCTGTTCACATGGGAAAGCCAAGCTCCTGCCCTCCGCTACCCTGTGCCAGGGCCTCCCCACTCCCTTCCAGAGAAGGATTTCACACCGACACATCTGTTCCTCACCTCACGCTTACCTATGAGATCCCGGGCCATCTCCTGGTCCTCCTGCATCCGGCACACGTCACTGAGCTGCAGGAGGGAGTCCACGTGGTAGGGGTTCATCTGGAGCAGCAGCTGCACGAGAGCATTGCAAAGATTCTGTGTCATTGCTGGTGTCTCAGAAATTTGGTCACTGCCCCAGGTACCTCCCAGCACCAGCTCTGTGACACACAACACCAAGAGCTTCCCTGATCCTGCCCTGCCAGATCCATCCCCAAGCTGGAAGGACACAAGGAGCTCTGTCCCCACCACGTGCAGGATGGGAGGCCTCAATGGCAGCCTCCCAGCTTTCCCAGCAGAGGCCATGCCAGGCCTTTGATCATCCTCACTGTCCTCCTCCAGATTTCTCCCAGTTCCTCCATTTCCTCAGAGAGAACAAGATGTAGGCACCGTTACAGTTTGGGGTTTTTTATTATCCCTCAACTGTTCTGACCACATCATCAGGGTTTTGCATTCTCTGGATACTAAGAGGACATCTATTACAAATCCAGGAATCAGCAATGGTAATGGAAAGTAATAATAAATAAATATTTACTTTCAGGCTTCAGAAAAGAAGTTTAATCCAAAAACTTTCTCCATTCACTAATTATATTATAAATAGGCTACTTTTCCCAAGTACCTAAAACCTTGGTTCAGTAAAAAATACTAAAGCTACTACAAATCTTCTCACTGCTTAGTTTGGCGATTTTTTTTTTCTCCTAAAACTGAAAAAACAAAGTTTCCAAAGCTCCACAGAAGTTTCCATCTGCAGGGTGGGGACCTGTGAGACCACCTACAGCACAAAGACTGGATGTTCCAGGCTGGCCCAGCCCAGCCTGGAGCCATTTGCCTGATGCTTAACCTCTTCCTTAAGGGGTAAAACTCTTAAGCTCCTTTCTAGTCCACTTTTTTGGGGGACATGGAGCACTCAGGGTCACTGTGATGGGAAAAAAACAAGAAAAGGTCACCGAGGCCCTTTTAGGCTACCAGCAAGTGCAGTGTCTCACTGAACAAAACGCTCCCCAAAAGTAATGTTTTATGTGCTGAAACCACAGCAACAAGGCAGAACTGGGCTCAAGCTAGGGCAGGACCATGGTGACCATGGACAAACTGTCTGGTACTGGCAAATCCATCTGTTAGATTTTACCCTTAATGGAAAAGTGGAAGACTTCAAGCTGTGCGAATGTCCTCAAGTTTAGCTGGACCTCCTAAGAGGATCAGAGCATCCAGATTAAAATACCATGGAAAGCCTGTCCTGTGTGGGACTGAGCTTGAGCTGTCCCTGGGACACTCACTGCTGCACAGGAATTACCTTGGCTCACTTAATCCAAATCCCTCAATCCAGGCAGAACTGTTGAGCTGGAGAGAGCCCCGTGGCCCTGAGCCGAGGGTGGGAAAGCAGAAGGAAGTAAACTTTATTTAGCAGACAATGGGCTCTTTAAGGAACATCTCCAAGGCATGTATCCCAGCTCATGTGGCCAGGCCTTTCAGAGAAACGTCCCTCAGTTATGGTTTAGTTGGTTGCAGAGCTATTTCGTTGTTGCTTATCACTCCAAACTATAAATGTTACCATACAGCTTAATGAGCTTGGACACGCATGAAGGACTCCCAACACAAAAGCCTGTTTTGCTGAAATACCAAGAAAAGACACATTTTTCATCCTTGCAGGAGTTTATAAATAGAACAGCTGTTAGTTTGGATTCCCAGTTCATGATGGGTTTATACAATATTCCTCCTTTCCCAGCTAAGAGCTGAGATAAGGGAGCTTTGTTCCCACCCTTCCAGCCCAATGGACAGTTCCTGTGGGTTCCTCTCACAGAAGGTGACCTGGCACGTGCTTGGCAGAGCCACCAAGGCTCGGCCACCAGCCACCACACCTCCTCTGCACCAAGGAGGTCACTGATTAACAAGGTGACAGCACAGCTCAGCACTCAGTGCTGCCTCACCCCACACAGAGGGACACAGGGCTCTACTGTCCAAACAAGACTGGAAATAAATCATCCAAGGCTCTGCAGAGGGATCTGGACAGGATGGATCAAGGGGATGAGGATCAACACAGTGATGTGCTGGGTCCTGCTTGTGGGTCACACCAACCCCATGAATGCTACAGGCTGGGGACAAAGTGACTGGAAAAGGACCTGTGAGTGCAGGTGACAGTGGATGGACACAAGGCCAGCTGGGCAGGAAGGCCACTTGCACCTGGCCTGTGGCCACAGGACCAGGGTAGTGCTCATCCCCTGTGCTGGCACTGCTGGGGCACTTTCAGTTCTACTTCCAGCTTCCCAGGGAAAGGGGCTGCAGGAACACAGGAGGGAACAGCACGACCAACCCAACGTACCACGATGTTGTTGGGGTCCATGGACTCCACAGCATCCAGGAACTTGAACTGGACCTGCTGGTACTCACGGTGGTGCTCGAAGGTGAAGTGCTGCACCCCCCTCCGGGTGTCCAGCAGCTGCATGGTGATACCTGGAGGGTGCAGGGGAGATCTGGGTACCCCAAGAGAACCTCCTCTGCTCTCTCACAGCATTGAAAGCTCACCTTCATCACTGGGTCCAAACCCACACGTGTTTTTGGCAACTCCCAGAGAATTTCCCTCTTTTCTCCCCTCTCATGAGTCAAACCCACCCAGAAAGCCCAGGCTGCTTGCTCTCCCCAGAGATACTTCTCCTTATCCAGCAATTCTGCTGCTAAGATGAGAAGCACCTGTGCTCTGCTACCTCCAAAAGAGGGGAAAACAAACCCAAATTATAAGGTCCAACTCCCCAGAGTTCTCTCTTGAGGCAGGAGGTGTATTTCCACCAGATGAGGAGCAGTTCCCTTTCAGATTCCATGCCCTGAGCAGCATCCATGTCACATGGGCCAAGGGTTAGGAGGGCAGGAGGGGGCAGGAGGCAGCCCCAAAAGCCTCACCTGTCTTGCTGTAGCGTGGCCAGGTGTTCTTAGGAGCTGTCAGCCACATGCTGCGGACGTACTGCCGCTGCCTTTGCCTTGGCCTGGGGAGGGGAACACACAGGTCACACCTTCTCTGCACTGACAGGAGAAGGAGGGATGAAACCATGTCAAAGGGAAAAATGAGATCCAATTTTTTCTCCACAGAGAGCCCCACAGAGCTGTGCCCAGAGCTCTCCGTTCGCCTTCAAGACACAACATACCTGTGCTCAGGCTTTGCCTTACGTGCACCATCTAGGCCAGCCAGTGCCTCCAGCATCTCCACTTCCAGAGCTTCTCTCCCTGTTTTTATCCCTGCCAAACTCTCAGCTGCCTCTATGCTTCAAACAGCTTTCCAGGTCCAATTAGGAGAGCCCCACAACCCTCTGACTCATCCCTCTTCCCAGCAGGGCCTTCAAATATCAAATGGATTAGTTTAATCCATACTCAAAAATGCACAATTTATTGGTTCAGGAGCAGTTCAGGATCAAGGCTACTCTGAGGGAGTCATGTCTCCTCAGAAAGGGATCACAGACTATCCTGAGTTGGAAAAGACCCACAAGGATTATCAAGCCCAGCTCCTGACCCTGCACAGGACAATCCCAAGGGACTGCAGTTTCTTCCTCAAGCACCACATGCTCTTCCACAGACTCTCTCCCTCCTTCCACCCACACTGCTCCAGGCTCAAACCATTCTTGGTTTTCCAAGCAGTTCCTGGAAGTGGGAATTTTGTGGATGACAGTGAGCACAGTGCAGTACATAAATGCAGAGACAACACACCCAGGGAGCAACAGGCTCCTTGGACCCCTGGAAGTAAGCGCATGAGATAACCTGGAAGTATTCAGGGTCCACTTTCTGTCCATAGCTTCTGGAATGGCAAGGGACAGATGGTGGAGCAAAAAAAGAAAATCTGTGTCTGCACTCTGTGAACTTAAGTGAAAGGACTTTGAAAGGTGGTTTGGAAGTAAAAGAGAGGGGAAAGAAGCAAAGGAAAGAGCAAATGCCAGCAAAAGCCTAGAGAAGTCTTTCCCCACCATGTACATATCACAGAAATATTCCTCTGTCCCGATAAGCAATTACTAAATGAGTAACACACCCTGAGCCCGGGACTACCCGCCCAGGTATGGCACTGAGGACTCCAAGAGCCCTGCCAAGGGCAGGGCAGATACACCTCCTCAGATCTGGAAAGGGTTTAATAACAAATTCTGGACTAACCTCTGGTCCCCAAGCACAGCACGAGCCCCAAAATATCTCTTCAACTCATTCTCTGGATTCAAGTTTCTGAGAAGATGGAAAGAAGAAAGAAAAACTCCATCAGTTAAACACAAGTGCCACACTCAAGTCTCTCCATCAACACCCAGCACCCCAAAGCACCTTTGGAAAACCCCCAAACTGTCACACACTCCCCACTGCTCAGATGCAGCATGGAGAAAGGAGACTAAAACAGGCCAGAACTGGAAGGGAAAGCCCTGCTCCATCAGACAGGCTTCCTTCCTGCTCTGCTCCAGAGCTGGGGCATGCTGCTGCTGCCCTCTCCAGGGCAGCTGCAGCCTCAGCTGGGATGTTCCAGGGAGAAGCCTGGGCTCGGGAGCACAAGAGAATCCTATGTCAAGCTTTACACATCAGGGCTATTTGGCACCTCTGCAGAGGTTCTCCCAGAGAGGATCTGAGGCTGGAAGGGCCCTCTGGAAACTAATCTGGTCCTGCCACCACTACAGGCAGAGAATCCCCATCAGAACCAAACACAGCTTCCAGAGGAGTGGTTAGGAGCAGGGATGTGTGCAACCATCCCAGCCCTTTCATGCAAGGTGCAGAGTTCCTGGCTAGATCACAGTGGGAAGCTCCTGTCACACCACAGCCAGAGCCAGGGGGCAGCCAGCAGTACCTGTGCTCCACGTAGAGCAGAGGCCGGCTGTCGGTGATGATCCCACCCTGGCTCTGCGGGGCCAGCCCGGGGTCCTCAATCCTCTCCAAAAGGCTGTCGATGTCTTCCAGGTCGTTGTCTTCCTTAAGGGAGGCAAAGCCAAGGCATTTATTATAGGCTGAGTCACAGCAGCCTGCAGGTCACCCAGCAGAGATCACACCCAGCCGCCTCCGGCTCATCCTGATCCCTGGGCAATGGGCTGTGTCTCTTCAGAGAATCCCAGAATGGTTTAGGTCAGAAGGGACCTTAAAGCTCATCCTGTTCCACCCCTGCCATGGGCAGGGACACCTTCCATTATCCCTGCTCCAAACCCTCTCCAACCTGGCCTTGGGCACTTCCAAGGATCCAGGGGCAGCCCCAGCTTCTCTGGGCATCCTGTGCTAGGGCCTCAGGACCCTCCTCCCAGGGAAGAATTGCTTGTTATATTCCTATATTCTTGTTATATTCCATCTAACCCTGCCCTCTGATAGTAGGAAGACATTTCCCCTTGTCCTGGCACTCCAGGGCCTTGTCCAAAGACATTTAAAATATTTAAATAACAACCTTCATCCTCTACTTTCCACAGAGACACCAGGTTACTGCTGTGAGCCTCATGACAAGGTCTCAAACACTCACATGACTTTAATCCAACTCTCCCATTCCCCATCTCCCAACCAGCCCAGGAATCCATCCAGCTGCTCACATCCAACAGTTGCATAACACTTTTAACCCTGAGTTCCCTGTTTTCCCCCCACAAACAAGTGACACATTTCTTATGTGCCTGTTTCACATCCTCCTCATGATGTCCATGGGTGGAACACAGAATTCCATTCAGAACACCCAAGCAGCACTGCCAGCTTGCCTTTTCCAGCTAAATTTAGCCCCTGTGCGTGGAGTGTACACAGGGAAGGGATAACGTGCTCTGCATGGAAGTGCTGGAACAGAGGCTGCATTATCCCTCATTGGCAAACCAAACTGCCCGGCTCTGGGGGTCACCCCAGCCTCCAGCTGGTACATGTCCCCCTGCTGCTCAATATTCTTAGATTAGGAAAGGAAACAGGCTCTTCAAGAGGGTTTTCCACCTCAGGAATTCACTCCTGAGTGGAACTCCCAGGCAGGAGGTGGCCAGCTGGGCGCTGGCACTGCTGTCATGGCTTAGCCATTCCCTCCAGAATCCTGTGGCTCAGGATGTTGAGCAAAGAATCTCCCTGGAGTGAACAAGGACTCCATGATCTGGGAGGTCTTTTCCAACCTTAAGGATTCTGTAACTCTGAGGTCAGTTCAGACTCAAACCTCACCAGGAAACCAACTCCCACTCGAGCCTCACTCCTATTGAATTTAGAAGATCATTTACTTTATCCATCTGCTACTTCCAGCTCTGGGATTCCCAACATTGGAAGGATGTGGAGCTGCTGGAATGAGTCCAGAGAAGGCGATAGAGATGCTCCAAGGGCTGGAGCCCCTCTGCTCTGGCGACACATTAGAGCCCCTTTCAGGGCCTAAAGGGGCTCCCAGAGAGCTGAAGAGGGACTTTGGACAAGGGATAGAGTGACAGGATAGGCTGGAGAGGGCTTGGAGCAACCTGGTTGGAAGGTCTCCCTGCCCACATGGCAGGGAATGGAATGAGTTTTAAGGCCCATTCCAACCTAAATCATACCAGAATTCCATGATTCAAAAAGGGCTTCCTTAAATTTAAATTCTGAAGTGTCTTTTTTGCCTCAAATGTCTCCTATAGTCACCTCAGAATTCCCAGTTTGCCAACCCCACTGGAGGAACCAGCTCGGTCCCTGACTCAGAGCACACACACACATACCACAGTCTCTCCTGCTGCATTTTTCTTGGTTTTCCTTTTCTTTTTTTTCTTCCGTGGCTTGTTACTTGATGCCGGCTGCAAAGACAAAGGGAAGAGCTGTCAGCATTTCCGTGAACTGCAGGAATGCCAGCTCCATGGGAAGAAGAGCATTTCCCACAGGGATCAGCACACTGAGGGTCCTCAAATGAAACCAAGATTCCCTCTTTAGTGTTTGTTAGTGGGTGAAAATCAAGACACAAGGAGAAAGTGGAGGAAAGCACCAAAGATTCACAAAGGGTTAAACCTCAGCTGACTTTTGGAATAATGTCTGAGGCTACGAAATCAGCAGAGAAACAAGTTTAGCTGTGCCAGGTGTGGAGGAAATGCTTCAGCCTCTTTCAGTCTCCAGGATAAGCTGCATTTCTGCTTTTCTGGGGAGCAGGACAGTTCCCAATTTCACTCCCATTTCCACAGAAACTAACACCTGACAAAGGTCCCAGTGCCAGAGCACCTCTCCCTGCAGATGCAGCTGCTGCAGCTCAGGATGCTGGGGGGCATTCCCAGCACAGCTGGGAAGCACATTTCCAGGATCTAGCAGGTAACACAGCAAGGGATCAAAGCACTGTGGAATGGTTTGGGGTGGAAGGGACCTCAAAGTTTACCCAGTTCCTACCCCCTGTTTAGGCAGGGACACTTGCCACTAGACCAGGTTGCTCCAAGCCCTGTCCTGGCTCTACCCAAGAGCAGCGACTGCCTGCCCAGGGCTCCCACGTCCTACCTGGAGCTCTGGGAGTAGCCACAGCTGTGTTCTGCAGTGCTGGCACAGTAAACTCACCAGGTCAGGGCCCCTGGAGCCACTGCTCACACAGGGATCCACTATCCAGAGCACTCGCTGCCCCTGGGCTGGCAGAAGCCACTGGCACAGCTGGAATGCACACAGACAGTGGACTTTGCTCCTCTGGCACCCAAACCCCAGGGACACACACCACAAATGTGCAGCAAACAGGGGAGACCAGGGACCAACCCCCTTTGCTCCCCCATCCTTCATCTCTGGTGAGATGCGGGCTGGACTCCCCATGGAAAATGGTTATCTAAATGCCCCTTTCCTTAGAAAATCCTGCAAGGAAACACTTCTGGGCTGATACTGAGCACAGGAGGAATCCTGATATCAAATGTCAACAAATCACTATGGGGAAGAACAGGCTCAGTTGACACTGCCTGAAGTCCTCACACCCCCTGTTCCAAAACAAATGCCTCCTTGAGAGCGTTCCCCCCTGGCCCAACCTCAGTGCTCATGTGAACAGGACACAACACCTTCCTTGGGTGCCTCCTTTCTGCAGCTGGAAAATCCCTCTGGACCCTCCACACAAACCCAGCCTTGAGCACCAAACTGCTCATCCTCTCCCAGATCTGAGTTCCCAGGTTTAAGTGTGTGTCTGTCCGCTGGATCCCCGGGAGCAGTTACCGTTCGGTCCGACTGCTCGGCCTCCTGCCCCTCTCCGTGCCCATCTCCATCCGTCTCCTCAGTCACAGCCCCTTCCTTGCTCCTGTCCTTGCTCCCCTCCTGGTTCCCTCCTGCCGTGTCCCCCTCGCTGAGCCGGGTGTCTGGTCGCTCCTCTCCGGCCGGCAGCTCATCCTCTGACTCCTCAGCTGGGATCTGCAAACAGAGGACAAGCTGCAGCGACAGCCCAGGGATGGAATTGCCCAGGGATGGGACCCAACACTCCACCCACAAACAGATGGAGTTTTGGATACTCCTCATATCAAGTGTGTCACCTAGTGGCTGCCAGGACAGTCCCACACACGTGGCGGGGAGCACAGGACCATCACAATGTGTCCTCTCACACAATGGACTCTGCTCTTCCCTGGGAAGAGCTTCCAAACGCAGCCTTGCCTATGCTCACACAGCCAGGCCTCAGGGAAGGACAGGGAATGGCTGGGGCTGGAAGAGGTGTCTGGAGAGCAGGACCAGGCTCTGTCACCCTCAAGGACCCAGCAGTGCCACCAGGGCCCATCTGACATCCAGCACTGGGATCCTGCAGTGCTGGGAAGGTGGCAAGGATGTTCCTAAACACAGTTTCACCACTCCAGCTCTGACCCCCATCCTTCCCACTCACCCACCACCCAAACTGATCACTCCCACCCCAGTCACTGACCCCAAATCACCGCCACCCACAAGCTGTCACCTCTGCCACCCTCACTGTGACCCCCTCTCGGTCACTGCCCCCCGTTCCCTTCAGTCACCCCCCAATCCCGTCGGCCTCTGCCCCCAGCCCACCGTCACTCCAGGCACCCGCAGTGACTGTCACTTCAGCTGTCCCCCAAGTCAGTGTCCCGCAGCAACGTCCCCGACTGCCCACCCAGCTGTCACCCCCAACCGCTGTCCCACAGTTATCCCCCCAGTAACTGTCCCCTCAGATGCCACCCCAGAACCTGTCCCCCCGAGTCCCAGCGCCCCCAGCTGCCCCCCAACTGCCGCACCCCGGAGTGCCCCGGCTTTACCCCCCCATACCAGCTCGAAGCGGTTGCTGACGCCGGCGCGGGGCGGCCCGCGGGGCCCCTTCCCGGGGGCCGGC
>VZTN01013229.1:51333-67730 GCA_013400515.1 Erpornis zantholeuca | reverse complement strand
TAGCACATACTTCATTACCGAAAGATAACTTGATAAAGCAGACCACCTGCTCTCAGGGTAATTTCTCCCAAATAGCCAGGCTACTCCAAGAACAAAGCATGGCTGTCTGATCAGATAAGTAAATTATGAGATCATTGTTGTAGCCACCCCCAGAACCATGCATGCCTTTCCCAGTGAGAAAATTTTACTTTCCAGAGAAGAAGTCAAGCAGATCTGACTGGAATATTATTGATTTTAAGAAGTTACATGCAGAAAACTGCTAAGTCTTATTTGATGTATTCTCAGATATTCATGATCTAAATGATGCAAGATGTTACAGGTTCCCCTTCCCCACTCCCTTCATTTTCTTCTCTCTTCCTCCCCCATCTTTTATGCCTTTTTTCTCCCTCTTTAATTTCCTATCTTTTCCTGACAGCAGGACACCACCAGAAGACACCTCAGGGAGGCAAAGGAGGAACATCACAGTTTTCTATGAAACAATGGGTTTTTCAGCACTCCTTAACTGAACAGAAGCACATGTTCAGTCGTTTCACCCTAAAGAGTTCTCCCTTCCTGCTGCCTGCCTACCCATCTCCTGACTGGTATTCAGCTGATTTGCATTCATGGCAAAGGTTATGCTGAGATAACCCACTGTGAATTCAACTCCTTGCATTTCATCAGTCCTTTCACTGCTGTATAAACCTGCTATTGTCTCATATTATTTCTCTATTCTCTATCTTCTGTCTAAATCAATCTCTGTAAGCACAGAAGCCTTTTTTTGTACTTCTGATCATTTTTCCTTTCCTTTTCTAGACATAGGAAAAAATATGGAAGCATACAGGTTAGGTTTGATTATGCTCACATAGCACAAAGCAGCACATTTGCCTTAAATGATGAAATTTGGTCACTAAAATCAAACTCTCGAGTTTCAAACAGCTACATCCAACTTCTGGCAGTTTGACAACTGAGACAGAGCCACTGTGCTGTTCTGCTTCTGATTTCCATTTAAACCATGCACTTCCTACTAGATTACTCAAATTTTTTATAAACCAGATGAAAAGTCAAAAACTGAGAGGAACACTTCTCCTCTGGACTGCTTCATAGCAGCAAAAAAAGTAATCCTTTAAAATAATTTTGAAAAAAAGATTACTGGAAAGCAGCAATGCAAGACCATCTGAGTTACCTGGATTGCATTGCTCTGCCTGGCCTACAGCACTTGATGTTGCACAAGCTCTGTTCTCATGTTTCCAGTAGATATGAGATCACAGGGAAGAGAGAGGCCACTTTCAATATTTTAATCACAAAATCCAGTGGCCAATCAATGCCCTAATATGGGGTAGAGAGGAGTGTTTAGATCGCTGGGGGCTTTAAGGTCAGACAGATGCCCGAAGATAGTTTTGACTAATTACTTCCTAAACATTTACACTTAGCCTGCATAATTCATTTACACTTGGCCTGCATAATTCTTGCCCACAGCAAAGGCATTTTGATGCAAGTATCTCCGTGATTTTCTAGGAGGAGTTTGGTCACTCTCCAGGGACAGCTGAGCTAGTAAGCACAGGATACACAGCTCTGCACCCTCCTGACTAGGCACACAGTTTTGGTTCTCATGACATCTGGGAGAGACATACACCTCATAGGTTCTCTTACCTCTCAATTTATAAAATGCCAAGGGGCAAATTAGGTCTCTTTCCCCTGTCTGCCTTTCCACCTTTTCCACCATTCTTTTCAGGTCTAGAACTACCATAAGGAAACAGTATGGACAGGGCCAGAAGGTAAAACCTGCCCTTGAGGCAGAGGCAGGCACTTGCCTTCATTCAGTGCATCAAACACTCTTGGACTTGCTAGCCCAGATCATTCAATTTCCAGAAAGACAGCAGGCTAACAAGGTGCTCCACCCTGACTGCCCACCTGGAATATGCCTGGCTTTTCAGCTAACTAGAGGAAGACACTGAGGCTGCCTGGCCTTTGTACTGCCCAGGAAGATGGACTCCAGCCTATTGCTGCCAGGAAGCATGCCTCCCTACCATGCTGAGCAGAGACCAGAATCCAGGTTTGCATGACTCCCATGCTCTCCAGCCACACTCCAACATCAGATGTTACTGAAGACACAGACTGGGTTTTGGGGGATTTTTGTTTGGTTGGTTTGAGGTTTGTTGCTGTTGTTAGGTTAGTTTTATTTTGGAGTGGGTTTTTTGTTTTGTTTTTGGTTTGGTGGGTTTTTTGGGTGGTTTTTTTTTGATTGGTTTGGGGTTTTTTTACCTGATGAAGGGGACATGATATGGTCGTACAAAGATGAAAAGGCAAACACCAACAAGCTGTGCTGATGTCAGCTGAATGTAGCGATGAGTCCTGGAAATAGCTTTTTGTAGCTGCTCTCCCCACATTTTCCTATTCGTTGTACTGGAACAAACATAAAATCATTTAATGGAATCAAAACAAACCACATACAGTCAATAAAATGAACAGATTAACTGTGCCTTAGGTTTACAGACATCCCATTGGGCTGTAGAACTTGAAGTGCTGTAGAATGCATGGCAGAGACTGATAATACCTCCTTGTAAGCCAGCCCAGAGTTAGCAGGGTCAGTGAGCCCAGACACAGCACACAAATAGAGTGATCCTGCTTCTGGATGTGAGAGGGATTTTGCCTACTATGCTTAGAGAGATCCACACTCACATGACATTGGATACACCCATTCACTGGGGATAACTGGAAGCTGATTATAGCAATCATAACCTTAAAAACAAATTTCCATATCAATCTCATGACTTGTAAGATTTCTTATGCTCACAGTGAAGAGATCTCTGGATATTCTCACTGGAAGGTGATTGGCTACTCATAGCTGTTGGCTGTTCTTAGCTAAGGTTTGTGAATGGGTGCATATATCTTCACTTCAGTGGATCTAGCTTTTTCTTTTCTCCAAAGTCAACTTATCCATGCAGGTATACTGCCAGCCCAGCAGCCACACTAAGCACTGCTGTAACTTGTCATTCCCAAAACAGACAACTAACTGGACAGCCTGATGAATCAGCATTGGAGACATAATGTTCATAGTTCCACCCCCATTCAGATTCACAAGGACCAATAAATACAACAGCCTACTGCACATGCTGATATACCTCAAAAACCTCAAAACCTCAGGCTTTGCATGCAACTTCCTCTCTAGCCATAATTTTCACAGATGCAATTAGCCACAGCGACGTTTTCAGACAATTTTAAAATTCCCACATGAATGCCAATTAGGTTTGTAGTAGTCATTGAACACATTTTACCAATATCAGACAGGGCTTTAAGGACAAGTGTTAAATCAATCTCAACCATCAGAATTCTTCTCTGCCAACACAAAGACTTAAGAGACTTAGCAAACACAGTATATTCTATTGTACAAAAGTTCACAGAGAAAGAGCACTTTCAACACCATCCCAGTGACATTTGTTAATGGTAAACATATTTCCAGCTATGGTTGCAAGCAACAGACGTGGAAGGGAACATTTGATACAAGTGACCATAAAAATGAATACTGTCCGTTCCTTTGGGGAAGATTATGTTCTTTTTGTTGGGGTTTTGGTTGGTTGGTTGGTTTGGTTTGTTTACAGTTGCGGGGATTTTTTTGGTTGGTTGGTTTTTTAGGTTGGCTTTTTAGATCAGTTGGTCAGGGGGCTTTGTTGTTGGTTTTCTTTGGTTGTTTTCTTTACATACCTGGCGTTCACAATATTCCCGGCACTTAACTCAACCATCTCTTCAAATCCCACTGCAAATATGTCAGGAGGGCAGTTATCATCATCTGTTGGCAGGAAGGAAAAGTCATACCAGAATTACTATTTTGTTGTTTCTTCTAATGACTTGTATTCTAATTTCTGTCAGAGATCCTTCCTGTAGTTCTATCTTGTGTATCCCCTGCCAAGCTATACATATTCATAGCTCCTTTAATCTAATCTCATAAAACATCCCCTGCAGTTCCTCTGAAATTTTTTCCTGCTTTTCTCCCACCAGCTGGTCTCCATCTCTCCTGCAGGAAGCAATTCAGAATAGAGCATTATATTGTAGCACTGTTAAGATCTCTCTCCCCCATCCCATTCATCAGTAAAGCCACAACATCTCACTACTCACCATCTTTTACCTGTTTGTCATTTCACCCAACATGCTCTTCCTTTCTGACACAAATTCCTACATAACTGAACTTAATTGGCCACACACCAGTATGTCACCTCCATCTCAATGCCTTTCATAATTTTATCTCATAGTTTAAGGATGCCTTCAAAATTTCTTCTTGCCTTCTTTCTTCCAAGTCCTTTTTAGATCACCTGTATTTAAGCCTAGGTCACCCTAGAGCACAGTGACGCCCCCCCTTCGCTGGCTCTGTGGATATTACTCTGAGAAAACACCAAAGATCACATGCTCTCATATAATACTGTGAAGCAAATCTGTTGACCCATTAGGTCTGTCCATTGCCTACAGAGTTTTGGGGGTTTTTTTTTAAGTGTTACATGACCATGGTGACAGTACTTAATTCAACATGAAGATCTAAATACAGACAAACATAGGAGCCTAAATCAGATCTGACTCAGAAATAACGAATGAAAAGTAAAATATGCAGCAGCTCTCTGCAGACACAAGGATGAAACTAGCAGGACAGCTAGCCTCCTTTACTGGCTTAACCAGACAGGCACTGTCACATGTATTTCCCATTAATAATTTTTGACATCTGTCTTTGAGCTCTTGCCCGTTTATGTAGGCACTGCACTGACATTAACATGGATACAGACATTGGCAAGGTCACACCCTAGCCCTGTCCATTCACATAACTCAGCTCTCTTCCAGAAGCTGCTCAGACCTTCCATGTCAGGGCTGCCTGTACCATGCAGCGCTGCTCCTCTGGTTCTCTCAGGGGAAGGCCTGGCAAGGCTAACACATGACAGGCTCTCAACAGATTTTAGTATCATGGGCATAGTCATGTGCTAACACATCTATAGTCTTTCTGAAACAGACCTGACTGGACTAAACACTTATCTAGGCTGCTCAGAATACAGTGGTCTGTACCTAATCTCACACCACTCAGGAACTAAGGGTTCAAATCAGACAACTTATATAAGGGAACCAAGGATTTGAGAAATGTATTCCTGAACTACAAGGTTAGGTACAGGACTGTCCCTGTGATGCCTGAAGGAAACAAAATGTTCCACTGTAAAAACAAAAGCACAGGTTTGGCCATAGTTTTGCAACCGCTCAATTTTTAAATGACAGAATGTTCACTTTTCATTTACCTTAGTAAAAAATCTGTAAATCAATTACAATACCTGACCTTGTGCCATAAATAAGAAATTCAGCAGCCAATTTCATCAAGCCACAAGCACAAGAGCTTTCTATACTGCTAAAGAAAGGAAATATCACATTCAACAAAGTAAATCTTTTTGTCCGAAGGCTTTGATAGTAACATTTCCAGTCACGCTCATAGTCCAGATTGTACAGATATGTTTAGCTCCAGATGAGAGACGGAGGAGATGTTCTGATGGCACCTAAGCACGTAGCTTCTACTCATGATAAGAGCAAAGAACAGAGACATGGAAGAAGAAGATGACATACAGGGTGCAGAATAGGCAGATACATCCCATGATGGCATGAAAGAGAGCTCTGAATTCTGACCTGCTGAAGGTTTGAAACAGTCACATGGACTGTTTCAAAGTGTTCAAAACACTCTGACTATCAGGAGCTATTCACACACCATTCCACTTCTGCAGGGAGGAAGCAAAAGCATGGAGGAGTTGCATACACCCCTAAGAACTGTCAGAAAATGCACTCCAAAATGCACTGCCTTTGAAAGGCTGGTCAATCTTGTGTCCTGACTCACTGTCTCTAGAGATGCCAGCAAATACTGCTTATACATTTTAACTGTGAAGACTTACCTTGAAATTCTGAAACCCCTGAAAGCTTGGGAGAATCCAGCAGCCAGTCTGTCAGCTCACTGGTACCAAGGATGTTGCTGCGAAACTGCTTTCCCCCATTCACATTCCAGGTCCCCGTGGCAACACGAACACGCTTGGAGCTTGTGAATTCAAACTGACGCTCTGACATGGCCTTCAAAATACTTGGAGTTACTGACAGAAGAGGGGAGAGAGAAAGATAGTGTGTAAAAGAAGAATGTGCTGGAAAAGGAAAGAAACAATCCAAACAGCAGTAGCACAGTCATTGTGAAATAATGACATTACCTTAGCAGGAACAATACAAAAGGTAGGAAATAACTCCTATGGCAATGGCAATAGCTACAAAGATAACTGGGGTGGATGTCAGCAATTTCTCTTCCAGAAACCAGGCACCATCTAAAAGCTTGGGAAGGGCTCATCACTCACTTTCAGCTTACATTTTTCTGTACTTCAAGTAATAAGTAAAAAATTATTTTATCTCCCGTAATCTTTCCAGTTTAGTCTACAGCACTGTCATGGTTTAAACCCACTGGGCAACCAGGCCTTAGTAGTGCTTATCCCAGCCACTCATTCACTCTCTGCCCCTACAGTAAAATGCAGGAGAGAAAGGCAAGAGTAAAAGTGAGAAAACTCATGGATTGAGATAAAGACAGTTTAATGGGACAGAAAAGGGGAACAAAAAGAAAGATAATAGAATATACAAAACAAGTCTGGCACAATTTAAATTCTCACTGCTCCCCAACCAGTGCCCAGCCAGTTCCAAAGCAGCAGCCCCCAGTCAGCTTTGGCCCCCAGTTTATATACCAAGCATGGCATCATATAGTATGAAATATTCCTTTTGCCATTTGGAGCCAACTGTCCTGGCTGCATCCCTTCCCAGCTCCTTGTAGCCCTCCAGCCTTCTGAATGGGAGAGCATGAGAAGCTGAAAAGTTCTTGACTTAGTATAAATACTCTCTAGCAGCAACTAAAACCATCAGTGTGTTACCAACCTGCTGTCCTGGCTGCATCCCTTCCCAGCTCCTTGTAGCCCTCCAGCCTTCTGAATGGGAGAGCATGAGAAGCTGAAAAGTTCTTGACTTAGTATAAATACTCTCTAGCAGCAACTAAAACCATCAGTGTGTTACCAACCTGCTGTGGTTTAAACCCAGCTGGCAACTAAGTACAACACACAATCACTCGCTCACTCATTAGTCTCATATTAAATCCAAAACACAACAGTATACAAGACACTAGGAAGCCAATGAACTCTATTCCTGAAACCAGGACAAGCAATCAAGCACGTCACAAGTTACAACTTCAGCTGAAGCCTTGAGAAGTTTAGAATGTGGAATGCAAGATGGAGAGCAGCATGGAGTCTCACATCAGCACGAATCCAGCACTGTCATGGCTCTCTAGCCTGGTCAGAGCTCCTCACAGGAAACTGCTGTATTCACGTATTTTGCTGAGTATAGAAAATTAGCAGTGTGCTTTTGCTTTCTAATCAAATGAAGCAGAATTAATCTTTAACTACCCTACTTGCATTAGCAGTCAGGCACAGAGAAGTTATGTATATTTTCCTTGTGATCCACATCAGGGAACAAGCCCAGGATTGAAGTGGTGCTGAATGACTCTCTCGAGTAAACTGACCACCCAATACTGCTTGTGGGTAAAATTATCCTATATTTTGCATGTAAATGTCTTCTCAGAGAGAGCTGAGTTTATTCTAGATGGGTGCAAATGTGTCTATGTTGTGGACTATCAGGGGCCTGGAATAAAGCAGGAAATGAACTAAAATAACAGAGTTGTGCCTTTAAAGATCCAACCAGCTAAAAGCATGTGCAAACAGCAAGGACACAAATAAGGAGATAAAAAGCCTGAGCTCAAGAGACTTCCTCAAGACAAACTCAGACAGGACCAGACTGGGAATATAGCCCTAAAATCATTCTCTCTGGTCCAATTCTAAACTGTCAGAGAATATCATTTTCAAAGAGCAGAAAAACATACTCAAAAGTTCAAAACAAAATATGAGAAATAAGCACAGTGGAATTAAAACACAGAGTTGTGCTATGGTCATTTGAAAGTAGTGCTTTGAACAACAGATCTGTGCAAAAGCAGCTTATTTATTGATTTCTTTTCAAAAGAGTACAATTGCTTGTATCTGACAGCTAAAAGCAGATACAAAAGAAAAGTGAAGGGTTTACACAGGCTTTACCCAGCAGTGCAGTCTGGTCCATGAGCATCTTGCCTTTGTCTGCATATTCCTCACGGAAGAAGTCACCCATGAGCAGCAACTCGATGGCTTCCTGCTTTACTGTGTCGAAGAAATTTGACTGGATGGTACGAGATACAGAGCGGGCACCATCCTTGAGCTTCCCAACCTACATCAGACAGGAATTATGAGTGCAAGTAGCACTATCTTTACTTTATACAAGGATATCTATCTTTACTTGTAAAAAAACAATTTTGCCATTTTTCTTTACCTTGTTCTTCCCCTCAACGGCACGATTGCCACTAAATACTCTGCTCAGATTCTGTCCATTGAGAGTCCACATCTCCTTGTAGGATTCCACAAAGCGCTCAACTATAGGTTTAGAGTTCAAACCAAGACTTTCTAATTGAGCAAACAGTATCTGGATTAGGTGCAGAAGGAGAAAAAAAAAACAAAAAAGAAACCAACATTGTTTATTAATGTGTTTTTGCTTTTTATCCTCAGTATTCCAGCCAGCACCAGTCTGTATCAGAGCTGGCAAGACAGACTTGCATAACTGAGACTTACAGACTCTATCCTGTCTTTCCCATGGAATGGCCAATGTATACACTACAGGTATCCCACAGAAGGTCCTCTGACAAACTCACCTCCAGTGCAACGAAGGACTGTACACTATTAGAACGATCCAGGCAGTCCAAACAATTCATTCGAAAAGTACCTGTCTGCAGACTTTGGTAACCAAACACAAGAGGAGGGAGGAGAAAATGGTATGTTTTAAAATAACATCTAATCATAAGTTGATTGAATAAGATCATCAAATGTTCAGCCTGAATATACCCACCCACATTTTGATGGTGCAAGCATGCTGTGCACAATATATTCCATTAACACATCTAATTACTTGACTACATCTGCAACACTATATTGGCAAATCCATGCACCAGTAAATTTGCAGATTTGAAACCATGGAGATGCAATTAAGACAATCATTGATTTAGCATCAAGATTACACTTGGTCTCAAAATTGTTTTTCAAGATAGTCATTTACGTCATGGTCCATACATAGCAAGAAACCTGGGAAGGCCAGGACAAGCAGTGCCCGGCTCCACTGGGACAGGGGTGCAGAGACACTCACCGTGGACTTACATGCTCGCCCTTTGTGAAGATTCCAAAGTCTTCCCAGTGCAACTTCAGCTGAGGCCTCAGCAAATTTTCCAGTTTCTCAGTTTTGCCACCTTTTGCAAATTGGTGGTAGTCAAAGTTTATCATGGGACTGTCTTCTGCATGGGAAGAGGCCCATAGCAGTTTCTGTTTAGATAAGAGAATGAAGGAAAACAAATCCTGCTCAAGACATATGTAAGGATTGATACCAGCATGTTTTTATCATTAATTAGCCTTGACTGTTAATCACATAATTAATATGGAATTTTGAAAGGCCAGACATGAAAAATGCAGCTGAATTTCCTTGTTTGTTTTCTTCACAGAAGTAAACCTGACTGTAAGAACCCAATTTTCCTGCAGGGGAACTCAAACTGCAAAGTAAACATCAGAATTGTGCTGTGGCTGGTGCAGCCCTGCAGCAGTGGGCTGCTGCTACCACTGTACATGAGGGTGGACACCAACAGCGATGCTCTAGGCAGGCTCAGGGGGAGGAAGTGAGTAAGGAATTACTTTCCAGGAAATGTACTATAAAGTGTTTGTGGTAAACTGCAGAAGTGAAAGAAGACGCACAAATAGCCTCACTATTTCATCTCCAATTTCAATGACCTCACATGCATTTCCGTAATCACCACAAATTTCATTAAGGTATCTGCAGCACATACAACAGCAATACATCCTGTTCTCCACAAGAAAGCCAGAGAGAATCATTACATTAACTCCAACTATGCAAGCCTTTGTCTATTCTCTTCCTTCCTGCACATTTTCGCCCCAAGAGATGGATGCTTTTCTCCACTTACATTGTGACACACAGTGGACAAAACAAATCTGATATTACATTAAAAGTGTACATGTAGCAGTTACACCAGCATAATTGTATTGAGTAAGCCATTAAGCTTTTCCTGCAGAAACAAATTTAGAGGCAGTGCTTGGAAAGAGACCTGTAAAATGTATTTCATTAGGCTGTTACTGTTGACACCCCAATCTGCCCTTACAGATGCTGGCACTAGTAATGCACTTGAGGATGACATTTACCCACTGCAGCAGCGTAAATTATCTTCAGAGTATTCACAGCTCTGCACTATGGATTTGCTTTTACTGTAAACATAATTACATCTGTTATAGGGAATGCTTGTGGGAGAAACAACATTTCCTGGGAACACTATTGATTTTTGGTCTGGGAGCAGCTGATTCAGGTAATAGAAAGTGAATGGTAAATGAATGGTAACCACACCATTCTGATCAAGAGAGCCCAGCAGCAGTAATTACAAGAATAATTTAAACCACCACTGATAAGAATGAATACGGTTGAAGCAAGGTGGAGAGAAGAGGAAGAAATAAAAGCAAAAGAAAGATGGAGAAACTAATGACAGAAGAGGAGACAAGTTTGCAACTGTAATCACACTGCTATGAATTACTTTATTTACCATTCCAGCCCTTTAAAATCATCAAAGTAAAATGAACTCCATATTCTTTCCTAACATCTATTTCTTAAAACACAAAGGTAAAGAAATAACCAAGGAGTCATATTGAATGAATACAAAACTTTGGTTTTCAGTGATTTTGGTCTAAATTCTTTGAGGTCACAAGGTATTTTCAGATTTATTTATTTTTAAAATAGGCAAAAATTGGTTTTTTGCCTAAAAAGATCTTTATTTAAATTAAGTTAACAAATGCAAGGTCTTTATTCTAGAGATGCCCTGTTTCTGACTTAATTTCTGATTGCACAATACTGGCTAGAACATGGTCTTCAAAAATGTAAGAGTTTGAGAAAATACCAGTAGTAAATTAACAAAAAATGTAGTATTTTTATCCATGTAAGTTATTTGAGCGTTTCAGAATTGGTTACCTCTTACCTTTAAATTTCACTGGGGTTTGCAAAACAAACTAGAAAAGCTATTCTAAAGAGAGGGAAACCAAAAGATTACAGAGGCTTAGCTGTGTCATGCAGAAATTCAGTAAGAACCTGAAAACAGAAGCTAGGACCAGGCTTCACTTCTGTGCCTTCCTCATTGCCTTGCAAGCTTTAGTCATAATCGCTTTTTTTGGCCGTATTCTGTACAAGGGGAGACTTTCACTCTGCCATTTCCTGCTGGGGTAGCAGATAGTCCTTCCCAGCTCTTTCACAGGAGGAGGAAATCATCACACAGAAAAACTGACCGAAAAATTGACACTCCTTGTAAGTTCACTATGGCAACAGAAAAGGAAAGAAATCAGACACTATTACTTAACCACAATTTTTATTTTGTTTAGTTTCACATAGTATACATTTCAGCTCAGAACTGCTGGTATCATTGTTTACCAATGATATATACATGGCACTTATTACAGGTGTGTTCTTAAATCATTCTATCATTAGTTTTATGTATGTAATCTCTGAAGTATCTATGCCAGTTTGCTAAAGCAACAGGCACTTAAGGAGACAGATTTCCATCAACCTCCAAGCAGATTCAGGCAGCTATTGCACTGCTGCAAATCCCACTCAGTGCCAATCTGTGGCTTTAAGTTCACACTAGTTTTAAAAAGAATACCACACTGGAAAGCAGCACAGTTTTAGTTCTACAATGCCTGACATCCTTGCTTTCAGGTATTAGTTGTGCCTAGGGACACTTAATGGCCAGAAAAATCTCTCCCCATATACCAAACTATCATCTGGTGCTCAGGCAGCCAATTCCCAACACCATCAGTGCTAGATAGCTATTTCCCATTACTATCAGAGCAAGATAGCTTAGTAATGCTAAGTCTCTACACTCAGTGATGAGGCTCAGGGCCCAGCCCCCAGGTAGTTCTGGCAATCCCAGGGAGCTTCTGACTGCATAGGTGGCTATATACAATGTCAGAGCTGATTATGATCACATTTTGCAAATGTGAACTACCCTTAGGAGTATTTGGGCAATTTCTTTTTAAGTTTGGTTAAAGAGAATGTACATAAATGTATGAAGAAGTAAACAGAAAGGAAGTGCTGGAAATTAAGCCATGAGACCAAGAAGCACTATTCTCAGTATGTAACATGAGGTAAAGGGTTAACATAATTTTTTTAGATAGACTATTCATCACCTCCAGGGCCAGAAGGAAAACAGAAAAAACATGGAGGCTCAAGGGAAACCAGCGGTTAAAATGAAAATGATTGCTTTTACCTTAAAAGCTCTGTTGAGCACCTCCTCGCCTCCTCTGCTTCCCAATAGGTTAACGATCACTTGTTTTCCATACTGCTCTTTCAGAAGCATCATATGCCTACAGCAAAAGTAACCATAATAGGCACTAAACAAAACCACATTATGTTGCCTACTGCCATTTTCAAAATACAGTAGAGATCACTGGTTGCTTCATCCAGCAGAAAGTTTCAGCCACACCATCTACAGACATCTTCCAAGTTTCCTTGCAATCAATTATAAAGTAAAAATGGTGAAAGTACACAATAGATACAGCATTTTGTATTGAACTTAAAGAAGGAGGTGTGTCACTATAGGACACGAACAACACGGAGACAGTCAGTTCTAAGCAGGAAAAAGAACAGTTTAATTTTATGACCTCATATATATAGATTTCTGACAATGCCTATAGATTGGAGGATGAGGTTGCCTCTTCTCTAACCACACTGGTCAAATTATAAGTCCATCAATTTTCTCCTCCTTAGAGGAAGAATGAAAACAAAAGGGAACAGTTAGAAAAACACTGTTTTGCTTACATTAAATGCGTGAGAGACTCCATTACAAAAATGTGAACATTCAGAAGGCTGAAAAAATCAGGGCAACAGAGGTGTATTAGGAAATAGGCTCCAAATCTTTTATGTCACTGTTGGCTTTTACATCGCCCTTTATGCTCCTACCTCTTGGCTATTAGCCTGGGAACTACACAGGAAAGACAAGAAGAGAAGGAAGAGTATTACACTTCAACAGGAATTGCCTGGCATCTTGCAGAGCTGAGACTACTAAGAGGCAGCAGCAGCATTGGGGCCTGTGACTCCAGTGCCAAGGCCAGAGAGGTCCAAATACATGTCACAGGTGACAGGGCTCAAATATCTCTGAGCTACTGCAACATGGAGATATTAACTCTGAACTCAAATCAAGCAGGAAGATTAGTAATCATAAGAACTGCTGCACTGGATCTGAACAAAGGTCGTTTTAGCCAAGTTGTCTGGCACAGATTCTTCAGGAAAAGCATAAAATAGGACAAGTATAAAGTGGGCTGTTTTTTTGGGTCTATGCCACAAAAATCTTAAAACCTGACATTTAGGGACTCTCAAGTTAAGAGCTTTTAGCCAGATGCCGAGACACCCATTCTCCCCTCAATACATCTTTTCCAAGTTGGCATGCAAGGTCTACAGAAGCTGTGGTAGCTCATCAAGAATGAATTAGATCTTAAAGTTGATTTCCATCCTGTACAGACAACACTGTAGCAATACTTAAGAGGAAGCTGGATAGAAATAGACAAGAAAAATAAAACAAACACTCACAAAAATGAGAAGTTATTACATGCTGCAAAGCAACATGTAATGGCAAAGTGTCAGAAAAACAGCAAGCACACATCTGCTGGCATGACTCTTTAAATCCTTTAACCAGAAATAAGTTACACAGAAAACCATGGAAGGGGAGAAAAAAAAGAAGAAAACATCAGCACTGCCTTCAGGAAACACAGTTAAACATATTTTCTGGTGCATTCTTGATTCTGCAACCCATTCTCTGTATGCCAACTCTTCCAATACAGTTGCACCCCTCTGATCCCAGCATCAAGATCCAGGGTTGCTTCCTCCCAACAAACCTACTGATGTTTGAGTATCGTAAGCAAAGCTCCCTGTGGATTTCTCAGGGAGAGAGGGAGGATGAAAAAATATCTTCTAATAAGATTACCATCCATTTCTCACATGGTTAAATGTAACAGGCTAAATTAACATCTCAGAAAAGCTGTAACAGGTTGTTAAATTCCAGTGAACTTTTCCATATAATCAGTCACTTATTCCCTGCCTGTTTTGAAAGGACTGTCTTTTGCAGACTGGTAAGCAGAGAGATCCTGAAGTTCATCTAACTTAATGGCACAAGGGAAAGAAGGAACAGTGCAAGTTTATCCTTATGTTCACGTTTCTTAGGAGAAAGCTATTCACCAGTTGTATTAGTGTCAGGGCTAAATGCTCTTACGGAGTTGCTCCTTCCTGAGCTACTCTCAATTTTATGGGCAGTACAAGAAGATGCTGAATAAGTTATTGTTTTCTTCTTACATGAAATATCTCTGTTGTGGAATGCAAACCTCTAAGATGACACTTCAGGGACACTGGCAGGGCAAGTTATCACAGCACCAGATGGCCATGAGACCAGGAGTCACAAAGGCACTTGAATTCAGTAGGATTTAAGAGCCTTAAAAGCTTGGAGAATGTAGGCCAAGAACCTCTGGAGGAGAGACTGCTATGGTGCATGGTCCCTTTCGATTCTAATCCCTGTTTGGGGTCTTCATTGTTGCAAAACCATTAACAGTCACTAATGTCCTGTTTGCTGACAGCTGCAGTAATAAAGAGGCCTTACTCAAAATCAGCATACATTCTGTTCTGCCAAAACCAAACCAAAACAGAAATCAATCACTTGACCTGCACTTACAAGGTGAAAATTTCCCACAAATCAAATTCTTCATGTGCTTTTTGGGCACTTTTCCCATGGATATCAGTAGAAATTCGCCCTTAGAGGATAGCACTTCCTAACCACACATTCAAAGGAATCAAGCTAATGCATGTGTTTTTCTACAGTTTCCAGCTCTGAAATAGAGTCTTAATGATTTAAAAAAGTCTATAAGCCAGTCCTTGCATGAAATAGAAAACATCAACATAATAGCATCGTACAACACTGGTCACAGAATAAGGCACTGCTATTTCTGTATTGGAGTAAAACAATGAGGAAAAGACAAATCCAGAATGCTGTGAAAGCAGTGTTTACTCTTTAACTACCTCAGTTACAGTGGTAAAGCACACATAATCTGTGCACTGTAAGTGTAAACTCACATCTGTTGACTCACAAAGGTTTACACAAACCCTTTTGCATATCACTCAGCATCTCTAAACATTTACAGAAACAAGCTGGAAGACCAAATTAATTCAATTACCACTGAAAACAAGAAGGAAAAAAGCCAAAAAATAAGTGACTGAATTAAGTAAACCAATTCAATAATCTGCCACACCTGTGGGATTGGCCACATCATCTGAGAGATGTTTCACATCTCAGGATTTTCTAGGAAGACAAAGTTGTGGAATCTTGGTTACATGCCAGGCTGCTGTGTTGCTGCCAAAGCAGAATGAAACTTACCTGTCAAAGGCAGGTGCATTGGCTTCCAGACCTCTGTTAAGCCTTAAATGGCGGGAACCAACCTAAAATAAAATATTAGAAGAGCAAGAAAGAGAAAAACTTCTTAAACTGCTAGAATCCTAAGTCACTAGATGTCTCCCTTTTTCCTTCAGAGAAACACATCTTTTTTAACAGCACCAGACACCTCTAACAGACTCCAACCACCCCCATACATAATACCCTTAACACAAAAGCCCCAGCTTTTATTAGACAACATTAACAATTACAAGTGAAAACACAATTACCATTAACTGTAGGGATACCTACACATCTTTTTATGGCCAAACAAATCACATCTCTTTGCCAGCTTCCTCTTGCAAATAGCACACACTGCCTCACAGGAGTATTCTGTGAGCCCAGCATTCTTCTGCCCTTGCCTTGGTAGAAAAGGCTGCACTTATGCCAGTTCCAGGGGTTGTGCATTCTCACTATTTCAAAGGTATCTCAACAGCAATTCGAAAATATGAAGGATGAAATTCTGACCATAAAACTAACAGGGCTTTTGATATGGATGTCAACAACAGTAGCCTCAAGCTCCTTTTGAATGGTAGCTATTGTTATTACAGTATGCAGAGGGCTTCTTTCCTACCCAAAAACTACACTCTTAAATACATACAGGACCATGTATTGTTTCCTACACTTCATCATCTTTATTTGTTTTTCATGAGGTTGGTTTCTGCAATTCTTTCTAACACCAGTGCCAGTACATTCACACCCAAGCAGTAAGAGTACATAATCTAATCCACATTAGGCAAAAAAAATCAGGCCTACTAAAAAATCAAAAATTCTGTTTAACTAGAAATACTATCCACCAGCCAAA
>VZTN01013229.1:18570-51300 GCA_013400515.1 Erpornis zantholeuca | reverse complement strand
ACGCAATGCTCAATGGCTCTGTAACATACAGAACAACAGTGCTGGATACAGCTACACCATGGGAAGGGCACACACAATCATATGCAAAAACCTGCTTTATAAAAAGAAGCAAGTATTGCACTGGATGGTGCTAATAGACAACAACAGAGATCCTTCAGTCATTTGCTTTTGTGCTAAATTCAGTGCCTCTGAATAGTACATAGGTTCTAGTTTAATGATCAAAAAAAGTATCACGCAACCTTTAAAGTATCTTAAAAAAACAGTTATATGATGTATTTTCTCTACTAATACATGTGAATATATGTGCATATTCATTTCAGTTGTTTATCCCTCTGTTAAGAGAATGAAAGCATGCTAAGAAGATTCTTATTTGGGCTTACAACTGTACATAAACTGCAAGTCACAGACCACACGTAACCCACTAAATCTGATGTAATAATCTCCTGATGAAATCCTTCATCTCCGCCTCACAGAAGATAGGATTAGAACATTATCACCCTTTAGACTGAAATCTAGAAAACACACCCTCCAGACATTTCACTTTGTTTCAAGGTAGCATGCTCCATAGAGCTACTGGTATCCCTAGATACTCCAATTGAGTTGTGGAGGCCAATATTATCAAGCCAACCAGGCATTTCAGAGGAATACGTTACTCCAAATAAAACTGAAAATGTAATAAAGATATAGCTGTAAGCTTCAATTTATAACATTAGGACACTGTCCCTTACAAACAGATCCCTGCAGAGGCCCTCAAACACACAAAAACATTAACCTTCAGTTACCTATAGCCATTTGTCTGGTATAGTTCTGTTTATCTAAACACACTAAATTTCCTACAAGGTAAACCTAAAATGAAAGAGCTCAGCAGTTTCACAGAATGAGCTTTGAAGCTCATTAAGAAAAAAAAATTTTATGTTAATTCTAAATTATAAGCAGCAAGAGAGAGAAGCAAGGTAGGCTTTCTGATTATTTGTTTACCTGAAGCCCCGTTTGCTCCCAAAACAGTGGAACAGAACCTCTGATCTGCACAAAGGAAGAGACATCATCATCCAAGTAAATTGTCTGCAAAAATAAAGGAAAGGAGTTCTGCAGTTAGATCTATCAGCCTGTGGCCCCTTCATCAGGTGACAGTTAAAGACATTGAACTCGAAGGGTAAAAAAAGTAAACCACGTATCTCCCTGTATCCACTTACCGCTCAGCCTCTTTTCCATAGTCTCGCAGGCAGTGGAACAAAGCACAGCGTATTTGCTTTCATGTCATCACGGCAGATTCAATTCACTTCTCACCAGAAACAAGAGAAAACTTAAGACACCACTACATCTTTCATCCACAATCAAGATGGATTTGATCTAAGGGTGGAGGCACTCGGAAAGACCAGGCATATACTCTCCTGCTGTCCCTCTCACAAAACTGAACTGTGCAAAATGTCATTGCTCCTTGTGACCGATGATGGGTAACGTCAGGTGGGGGATAAGCTTATCTCCTGCTGTATTTACCATTTCTTATTTCACTGCATGCTGTGCCTTGTCAGAGAGTCCAAATAAAACTCTGTGAAACCAGCAGATTTGCCACTCCCATCCTGAGGTACAGTGAACAGCAATATGATCTACTTCTTTTCCAGGGGGTTTACAGCAAGAGGTTCCAAACTCTCAGTTTCCTTTCCTAACCAGACTTCAAATTCTACCTTTATGTGTACTTATGATAACTGTTAACAAGCTGATTTTGAGTCAAATCTGTACGAAGACTGATTTCCCCTTTTGCCTTCCCCCACCCACAGCCCCCAATCAGAGTGTTACATTATGTGTTAACGTAGTGTAAAAGGTACTATCTTCAGATTCAATATGCCCACAGAGCAACTGTGCAAAGCCCAGCTCACTCCTCTGGTCTATACTTAGCAGTGGAATCCTGGCTGCTTTCCACGGGGGATACATGATACACACGATACACATCTCTGTTATCTCATGCATGACAATGAGTGTTCTGCAGCCCTTGGGAGGAATGGTATCCAGGTTATCCAGGTAGCTGCACTAACCACATCATATCATTTGGCACAGCTGCTGCCAGCTGGCTAGTAGCTCTGAAAATAGAATAGAACATGAAAATGGGATTCTCTACAGCTTTGAAGTGTTTTGTCTTTTTGGATTTGCCACTAGATGTGGCCAATGCCTGGTTCAGAGAAAGTGCCTGACCTTGACCTCTCATCTTTATAAGCATGATCAATGTACAATTTTTAGAGCTGTACATGTGAAAAAAAAGAGGAGTGGGTATTTAGATAAAACTGGTGACAAAATATTTATCTAATATTTAACATAATTTTTGCAGAGCACTTAAAACTGTCTCCATTTCACTAAGGTGAAAGATTTAAGTGGCTTTGTCATGGACACAATGTCAGTGTTAGAAGGACAGGCAGCCCAGATGTAGCGCAGAACTATATTTTGATTTTTTTTTAACCTCTCACCAAAGCATTAAGAACCTTTTTCTGTTACATTCCATCCTAGCACAACCCCCTGAATGAGAGGGGTTGCTCAGAGAAGCTTTCTTGCAAGGCCTGTGTCACAGTTTGAATAATGTGGCTTTAAAACATGGTCTCCCAGTAAAGACTTCTGAACATTATTGGCACCTGAGTGCAGGAGCTAATTACCATGGCAACACACTGGTGCACCTTTTTTTGTACATTCAAGCTCAGAAGAGCTCATTACTCCTGCAGCTGGACTATGAGAAGAACAAGCAGTCCTACCTTCTTCCTCTTTATCATGTTCTCCCTGAGACTGGTGGTTCCAAGGCATGTCAGTGACTTCTATACACTGAATAATCTTTTCACTCATGGACCCAAAGAAGCTCATTCCAAGGTAAAGCAAATTAATAGCACTCCTACCGCCCCAGCATTATCCTGGCTAATATTAAATGAAGATCAGGACCTGAATCTGTGCAAAAAAGATTCAGGACTCACCTACTTAAAATTTTGACAACAATCACCTTAACAATTAATGAGTTGAAACGAAACATCTCATGATGACAAAGCTTTACCTGAAGTATAATTTGGCCACTCGAACAGCTTGCTAAAGAGGATCCATTTTCCTTACTGTATTATTTGGAAGTCCCTGTTTCCACACCTAACTGCAAAACTGACAGCTCAAGCATTTCTTTTACCAGCCCTTTTAGACATCCAGCTGCAAATCTCTAGACCCACTGATTAACAGATAGTAATTCTAATTCAGTACCTGCAGTTTAAAATCTGAGTTACACTTTAAATGGAAAGTATTTCCTCAGTTACAGAACATCAATATATAACCTGCCTTCTTCCTGCCAAACACAGAAGAAAAATACTGACCAAACATTTATTTCTGAATTAACAGATGTTCTATTTCCACTAATTAGTGAGTTAACAGATGTTCGTTATCACTATCACTCATATTTTCTGTTCACTGGTTTTGACCCATTACCTCTTCTGTTTTCTGCTCTATTAAATAGTCCATTTGAAAAACTGAACAACAACCAAAATATTTAAACTATTTGATCATTGATCAAATGTTGATGTGCCGGGGGATCCTCTGTCAAGCGGAGGTCTAATACAGGACTCTCCTATGATGACAGAGCATTTTAAAGAAACTGACACTTTTAATGCACGTTGCCACATAGCTTTTAGAAATTAGATGAGGTTTTTGAACTGGGACCACAGCCTCTCCAATACAGTCATTCACAAGAAAGCACTTTTTTTTTTTTGCTTACTTACAGGGCTCATCATTCTGTTCTCTGGAGCAATCCTCTGGTCTTTCGCAATCCTTTCACCTCATTCTCATGACCCAGATGAATCCAAAATTATTTTCTTCCAAGCTGCCAGTGAGTTGGAAAAACATCTAATATTTTTTTAATGAGTGGGAGACTCATTAAAATGACTTTTCTGCCAGTCATTCCTTCCTAAACAGACTCTAACCATCATTAAGCATTACAACTGTTCAAATCTTCCCTCAGTTTCAGCAATAACCACTTATCCTTCATTCACCACTCCAAGGAATATGACCCTTGATCTTGCCTTTTAGTGTATATGCCCCTTGACCACATTATTAGTGGCAACAGACTTCCTACCAGCAGACTTGTTAAGCAATCAGGTTTAAAGACTGAGATTACTTTCCAGATTAGGAATGGACATAATCTTAACAGCCACATACACTGTAAGAAACCCTATTTGCTAAAATCTTTAAAAAGCATTGAAAACACATTCAGATTGAAATTACACTCATAAATAAAAAATTCCAGCTTTGTTGCTTATATATGGACAAGTACAGTTTCTTTTCTCATATTCTTCATGGCCTTGATCAGTTTTTGTGCACAATGTCATATTTTCTACAAGCACATATTAGTCCCACTTTTTTTGTTGTTCTAGTTTTGGTTTTATTACCCTGTCCTCTAGCAGATCCATTTCCCTTATTCTAAGGTACTAGACAGAAGAGGAACAGTTCTTTAAGAAAAGAAACTTAAAGAAAAGTAAACTGCCTTATGTCCAGAATTTTCCTGCCCTCTATTTTCCTTAACTCATAGACAAGAAGATCATGACGTTTTTTCTCTAGAAGTTCAACAACAATCAGTTATTTTTTGGACAACACTTGATCATTAGAATTGATACATACTGCTAAATCTCTTCCTTTGTGGAGCCTTATTTCGTCTTAGATCCAAAATGACAGCAAATTGGTACCTGTGTACCTCAGAGTGAATGTTCATTCCTATCAAATCCTCAAAACAGTTGAGGACTACTTCATTAATCTGAAGGGTTCTGGCCCATAGTACAATCCAATCCAGTCAGCTGCATGAGCTTTCAGACCAGTTTCCCATCAGACAACATAGTAGCAACTGAATACTTAACCCATGTGAAAGACCTCTTTCCTTAACAACACAGCCTCTGACCTCTGGTGCTGGAATTTGCCATGTTTTTCTTTCAACTTCTGTGGTCTTAGACTGTCTTTGTGGTGGTCTTAGACTGTCTCTGTAGTTTCTTTCTCCAATTCCAGGATCAAGGGTAATAGCACTGACAGTTCAACAGGACATTTTTCAATCTTTCTCTTCTGTTGCATAGGGCCAGACCTTGCTCCAGCAATCCAAGGATCTTTCCTGGTAACACAAGCTTCATGCACAAGGACAGCTAGAAAGCTTCTGGGCAAGAAGCAAACAACTGTCAACCCTCTGGAGTTCTAATCACAGCATGCTGGGCCCATTCATTGCTTAGAATAATTTATGCACTGATCTCCATCACTCAGCTTCATTAGAAACAAATAATCATCCAGTCACAACTTCAAACAGCAAAATTCATTACAGACTCAAGGGGGACACAGAGACACAGCCCCTGATGAAATGGATACTGAGATAGCTTATTCGGGGACCCCCAGCTCTGCCACACATTCCACATACAGCACGGACAGCAGCTGGCCTAAACATACCTCTCTGTTAGTCCCTTTAGCTCAGACCATGGGACCCAAGGATATATTTGCCAAAATAATCCTTTTTGCTTTGCCTGGGGTCATACTAAAACTTGACCCAGAAAATAAATCAACCACATGATTGCATCCATTCTTCTCCTGGAGAGCTAGCCAACAGAGTCTAGGAGATATTGTGAAATAGGGATCATTTTCCTTAATCTATGCCGGACATTTTTTTCTTAAATTGGAAGAAAGGGAAGGTTAATCCAAATTCATGGTATTTCCTTTCGCTGCTTCCTCAAGGTTTCAATTTTCTTTACTGAACAATTCCATGAAGGGGAAAAAACTGAAACCATCTAGTTGTCTTTGGTTAGTTAGAATCGTTGCTTGTAAACCACACAATAAGATTTTAGCATAACTTTTTAGAGGATAACTGGGGTAAGAGCTGAAATGTAAACAGTAGCAGACACACAAACTAAATGAAGAAAGTGTTTCTAGTTTCTCAAGGCTATCAGAAGAAAAGAATTACAAAAATGCAACACAGTCTCAACTTCAAAGGTTTACTAGGGGAGGAAGAAAAGGTGAAGGGAAACATTTAAGCTACAACTGAGATACAGTGACTGATGTTTTAAAACTCCTTGAGAATTAACAGCAATACTGCAAGCACGGCAAGTAGAAAGGGCTACCATCCCCTTACAAAATATTTGTCAGCAAATCATTGGAGGGAAAGTACTCATTGGAGGGATTGACCTCTTTTCCCTTCATTTTGTTTTTCCTTAAGTGTTTCCTATAATATTTTCTTTCTTCTTTCTTTGTAAAGAGTCAAGCCAAATGATCAAAAAGCAGAAGGATCTACTAGAAGTTGTGGGATTTTTTTAAAGGAAAAGTTAAGATATTTTACTTTTCCTCCCTTCTTCTCACACACTGAGTCACAGCAGTTAAGTGAGCCCACAAATAATGACTCACTGCAGAGCTGAAATGCCACAAGGCTAACTCAGTGGGAGACAAAAGCATACCATCTATGCATAAAAGAGCTGTCTGGAGATAAGATTAATTGTTTCTCCCTATTCTAAAAACGGAAAAATGTTAGAAGCAATTCCTACAAAGAGGGAAAAAGTCCTGGGTTTTCAGAATCATAGGGTGCTATTTATCCATGAAAGCACATAGCCAACATGCCATTATACAGTGCAGGCTCCAACAAATGGAAACAAAATGTTATTCAACCAAGGTATTACCTCACAGGAGATTAGTCAGTCATTTACTATGAAAGTAGGAGAGTTTATTCTTGGACCCTTCCTTCCTAATGGCAAGGGGATGCCAGCTTGAACTGGATCTCAGGCATCCCAGTGGTTAGCCCAACTTTGCCTTCTTAGGACATGCAGCTTGGTAAAACTAGTGTTTAGCACCATTAGTAACAGCAACCTTCTTTTCCTTCTTTTATTTGGTTTTAGAAACCAAACAAAAAACACACAACCATTTAAAACCACAGATTCTTGCTATAATTTTGAGCCCACTCAAGCCTTTCACCCTAAAACAATTTCACTCTTGTGCTTTTGCTTATCCAGTTGAAAAAACACTCAAAAGCCTTCAGTTCTCCCACTTCAGCATCTGGCTGAACAGGAACAAAGCACAGCAGCTCCCATGAAGAGCCTGACCCAGACCCAGCTAAGGGAAGCATCAGCAATCAAGTACTGTTTTCCCACTCACCAGGAGCCAATCCTCAGGTTTTCTGCTGGAATGCAAAGGCCACCTCATTTTTTATGCTAATCATTTGCATCATGATGTACTTCAGGAATATAACTAAACAGAATTAGTTACTTCTGACACAACTAGTGAGCAGGACAGCAGAAGTATTTCCCATAATAAGTCAACTGCTAAGGGCAGTGCCACAAATGCAAGAGTCGCTGAACAAAAGCTGACAATCCCTTCTAACATTTTCTTTCCCTGTCATTTCAGCAAGAGAATGCTCTTCAAATCCTGAGTAACAGGATTAGTGTTTTGCACTAATATTCATAAGAAGACTCTCAACTAAAATAGCAGAATGTACCAAGTTATCACTTAAAATGGCAGATCTCCCTTCCTCTGCTACCAGGTTCCAGGGGAAAATTCCAGTTTTTAGTAAGCCAACATAGCTGTATCTCCCAATGCACTGACAAATTTTCTAGAAAGGTGTAGCTGTTGCAAGACATGACTTGCATTTGCTTTGGAGCAGTGGCACACAAGAGAATTTTTAGCAGAGAATTCGGAGGCTGACATTAGAGACCCAAGCACTGCAGGGGAAGAGTTTCACATTCAACAACCTGAATTTGTGGGAGCCTGAACACTAAGTAGAAAGCTGTCAGCCTAACAGGCAAACTGGGAAAAGGAGGGACATGAGCAAAAAGTCACCCACATCCCCAGCGACCACTGGGCAGAAAGTCACATGTGTAACATTGTGCATGCTTTGAGCACCTCTTGGGAATCAAACCTCACCAGCAGGCTGGGGAATACCAGCCTGCAACTCCTCCAGGCATCCGCCTGAGGATCAAAGCACTGTCAAATCTAAGGTAGCTCTACATGTGTCTTTAGGCAGCACCAGGTGAAAAGATTAAAGCTGTTATTACGAAGACAACATCTTAGAGGAAATTTGGGAAGTACCCAAACATGTCTGGATTTTGGACAATGAGGCGCCTGAAGGCATGCCTGGCTCATGCAGTGGGGTAATGGGAAGGAGCTCACTGGGTGTGAGCTGCTACAGTCACACATTGCTGTAAGGAAATACAAGTGCTGATCTGTGGGCACCTTTGAGAGGGGGTGCCATCCTCAGCCTTCAGGCACAGGCTTTCAATGACACAGCTGAAGTATCTCTATGCTGCACTCACTGTTTCATGCTCCCCTTATGAACATCACGTAAGCAATCTACTTCCATTGTACATGTACCTACATATATAGACACATACACCATCTATGACATATATGCACCTCTGTAGATATGCCCAGAAGATGCTGAAAACTACCAAATTTTAGGAGCAAATCCCTATTCTTTATTGAAAACTACCAGCCATTTATCTATTCTGCTTATAGAGTGATCAGTTTCTGTATGATGGTTCTGACTGCTAATAATTACTACTTCAGTTCAAAAAGGAAAAAGTGATTGTACTTGAGTAAGAAAGCACTCACTTCAGCTGGCACAGACGACCTCAGATTCTTCATGGTCCAGTGCTTTTTACTGACTTTCAAGGCAGCAAGCTAAACCATGTGCAGTAAAACCAAGTGACTGTTGTTTTGTTTGGCTGTGCCAATCAATGGAGCCTGCTGAATGCATTTCACACACATAGTTTGTCTCAGCATCAGCTGGAAATGAGGCTTTTACCATGCATGTATAAAAACTGTAGTACTACCTCTCATTGGAGAGAATCCCCCACAAACCAAAGAGGAATATAAAAGCAGCCTCCTCCAAAATTAGTTGAGCTGGAATTTGCCTGTCTCTGAGATGACATTTTTTCAACATTTTCTGTGGAAGCCGGTGGGCCTACCAAGGCAGAGACAGAGGGAGCCCCTGGCATGTTGGGCCCTAAAGAGGGAAGCTCTCCCTAAGTTAGGGAGACACAAAAGTCTTCTCCCAGGATACCCTGTTCTGTTATGTTAAGGTACCCCAGTTCTGCTTTCCCGGTTGGCCCCCCTGCCTCAGAATGTTCTCCCTTCCCTGCTCCCCGCTTGGCTCTTGTTCCTAAGCCACTCCCTTTCCATTTCCCCACTGGCTCCCATACCCTAGCCCTGCCTGTGTCCTACCCCCATGCCCTCCAAATCATTGGTCCCCGATGCTCTCTCTGCTCCTACCAATCCCATACTCAGACCTGGGCCCTCCGTTGTTCTGGGTCCTAGAACCATTCACGTACGTGGGCGTAACAAACCTCTCTCCATACGAAAACCCTTCCTGGCTGTTTACCGTGGACCTCATTTGGAGCTACCCAGTGTGTGTGTGCATGTGCTGGCACCACCGAGCAGCTTCCCTGTGGAGATGCTTTAGGAAGGTTGCAGCACCTACCACCTCACCCGCCACAACAATTTTCTTTACTAGTGAAAGATGATTTGACAGTGAACTTTACTAGTCAAAGATGATGTCCCAGCACCTTTGCTAGACAGCTTCCTGAATGGTTTAAAAACTCATGTCTACATTTCACTGCAGTATCAAAGGGCCAGGCTTTCACACTCAGGAAAAAAATCAAAAGTCTTAGTGAAAACCGTGTGAATGAAAAAGTCAGAAACAAAGAAAAATAGGATTGCAAAGAAATGCTTAATGGGCAAGAATGAATAGATCTGCCATGCAATAATATTCTAATTATTCTTGAAAAAAACACTTGCTGAGCTCCTTTAGTCCTCGTTGAAAATTCTGCCCCAATTAAACACAAGTGGACTAAATTATGCAAAGCCATTGGATACATCCACTTACCTGCTCTGTCTCAACAAAGTTAGAGACATGTCCATCATCATTGACCCCTCGGACATGGAAGCGGACACCAGCTCGCTCGCAGCTGATGCGAGAGATGAGGCAGGCTTTTGCCTTCTTGTGGGAAGCATAAACAGTGCGGATGTCCACGACACCACAGACCACTTTCAGCAGCCAGTCAGAGCAGTTCACCTGGTAGTGTTTGAAGGGCACATGCAATAGCTGGTTCCTGAAAGGTTCAACAACATACGGACACATTACTGAATAAAACAAACAGACAGGCATGGTTGCCACCTGACAACAAGCACTAATTCAACCAATTAATGTTTTACGACCCCTTTTCTGCTACCTTATCTCTATCCAAACCCAGGAAATACCAGGAAGAAGCCCTTGTGAACTACTACAGTGAACTGAACATAGGAAATTTTAACTGCACAGCTACCACCAAGGTGCTGTCTTTATATCTTGTACTTGTCTTACAAATTCAGGTGCAGATGTCACCTCTTTCAGCTCCAGAAATTTATATTTAGTAAATTTTTTTTCATAAATTACAGCATTGTCAAACTAATTACTTTTTTTGGAACAGTACTGCCTGGACCTTAGCATTCACTACAGGACGAAGAACTGGTTCAAAATCCACCAGGATTTTCAGAAAAAAATCATTCCGAGCAGAAACTGAACCTGTAAATCACGGGAGATATTGCAAAAAGTACCACTAAAATGAACATTTGTTCTAACCTTCAAGATCAACAACTCAAGAAAGCTGTCATGTCTTGTTAACAGTGATGCTAGTCTCTTCTATTTTTTTTTAATGTTTCAAAATGTGCCTTTAGTTACATCAGGGGGCCAGGAAAATATCTTTTATGACCAAGCATGCTTTTATGGTCAACAGCAGATCTGTAAAAGAGAGTGAAACCCCTGAAGAATTGTTCTTCTAGAGTACAGCATTTACCTGAAAAAGGTGCAAGGCATTATTACATTTTTAATCTAAATATGTAACAGAAAGGGCAGCTCTAAAACAATTTTTAGCTATCTCTGCTACCTCTTTCTTCTAGTTGTACTCACAAAGGAAGTCCTCACTCCAGCAAACTCCAGTAGAATTTTTTTTGTTGCTGCAGTTCATTAAACAGGCAATTTGTGTTGCCTATAATTAAGGTCATCTTACACTTTTCATTGTGTGACACTTTATCTCATTGTTTACTTTCTTCAAGCATCTATTGTTTGGTCTGAAATTTCCCATATCACCTAATTACCTTAAGATAAATTTTCTTTGGAAAATCTTTCCACATCTTCCTTTTTGCCCTAAATGTGATGTTGTCACCATTTATCCCTGTTCTACAACATACTGGAGAATGGCAACTCTTCAGAATTTACTTCTAGATTAGCCAAGAGCAGCAAAGAAGGAAAGTTCAAATATACTTGTCTTCCAAGAGGAAAAGTTTCAAAGATGAAAAGATAGTACAGGGAAAAAGTGTTGCTTTAAATTTTGTTTCTTTATTATGGGACATTGCCATCTTGGCAGTTTCATCATTGGAGTACAAATCTCTTTTTGCCATGTGTCTGACTTGATAATGCTTGGTGAGCTTTTGGAGAGGGATATATCACTAGCACAACTGAAATAAAATATTTATTTTGTATCTCTCTTCAGAGTTAAACCACTAGATCTTACCAGTCAAAATCACATCATAGCTAGAAAGATTATTTAGCCTAACTGAACTGCTCTCTTACATTAATTCATCACCCATTATGAATTTTTTGCTTATTTAATATTCACCTACTTAGGGCCACAAGCTTCACTGCACATTCTAGCAGCACATCCACATTTAACCCTGCCAGTTATTTTCCACCTACATCAAGTCCTCTTTTATTTCCAGAACCTCTATGCCTGCTGTTTGACTATCTTTTTGTTTAAAAAGGAGGGGAGGCAGAGGGTAAAGGGCATAAAAATTCAAGCATTATGCCAAAACTTGCAAAGGAAATAAATTGAAATTACATCAATCATGACCAAACCTAGAGAAGACAAAACCTAGCATTGTGTTTTCTCCTTTCCCCTCAACCAATACTTACCACAACACGAGATAATTTTTCTTTGCTTTATAAGCACAAAAAAGTAAAAAGCACAGAACAGTGTATCCTGGGAGTTTTCTTTTGTGCAACTTACATTTGCACTGAGCAAGCTGTAAACATATTAATATTGATGTTTTCAACAGAAAAACTAGGGCATTTTACCAAAACAATAAACTACAGGCTTTAAACATATACACTTTTTAAAAATAACAGATACTTCCGTGAAAATTATGGGATTTATGAACAGTTCAAGCTCAGGTTTCTATCAGGTAATTTTAAAGAAAATTATTAAAAAGAACTGCAGGGGAAACTATTCATGACATGTAGAGACATGTTTCTGTAGTATGAGGAATATACATCCTGTGTTTCCCCTTTTGAAGCATAAAATGTCATTTTATAATTGCATTTCACTATCAGGTTAATTTTAATTAAACACAAGTTACCATGAATTCATTAAGGCCACCTGCCCTGTGAAAGGACACATCAGTGAAATGAAAGGAGATGCACTTGAAATGCACACGTTCACTTCCCTCTGAGAATGTCTGATCAATGAGATACAGGTGGGGACAACAAAAGACTCGGGTATAACATGCAGTACTCACCAGAAGAACGAGTTACCAGATTCATAGCTGTTATCACCCTGCTTCTGAGCCCGCACAGTCAGGTCAAAGTTTGAGCCTGCATTAGGCCAGGAGAAATAGAACATCCCAGAGTTCAGTATTTTCTTCAAGGCAGTAACGCGCTCATCTTCCTTTGTTTCTTCCTGGAGAGGACAGAAATCTGTTGCAGTAATTTTGTAAACTTCAGCGTCCAGGATTTTTCCCACTGACGAACAGCCTGTCACCAGGACCAGAAAGTGCAGCCGAGTGTTACCTAGAAAGTGACAGATAGTTACAGAAGGGTTATTTCCAGGTGGACACAGCTTCCCATCACTCCTGTCACATGCAATGCCGACAGGGCTCCAGCAGAGGCCAGCGTCTTTGCTTCAGAAGAGAACGAACAGGAACAACAGGCACACAGGCCACGTTCTTTACATTTCTGAATTCCACTTAACTGCAGTTAAGTGGCTGCAATTGCACAATATTCCACAATACTTATCGATCGACATCCTTTGCTGCACTAGAGTGTGTTTTCCCCACTGACTTTATGAAGAGCAATGTGCTTACTGTTGGGACACTACTCAAAAAATCAATTTCACCACCAAAGAGAATATAGAGTATTCAGCTTCTTTACTGGCTTCAGCTGAAGCTGGGTGTGTTCAGACATTCATAAAATTTCAGTATTACCAGTTCTTGAGATTTTGCCTTTTATCTCACAAAAGCGTGTACATGATTTGATGACAACCTCAGCTATCACTAAAACAATTACAGCTGCCATAATTGTGAAATCATGAAGCAGCTGAACTTCAGGGCCCCAAAAGTAAAGGACAAAATTAGAGCTTGAGAACACCACTGTAATCAGATCTCTCATAGACAGAACCGTTTCAGCCTCTGCTCATTCTCTCTTAAAAGATAATTAAGAAACAGTAGAACAATTTCTCTGGAAACATCAGTTTTGCTATAAAGAAACTGTTTGATTCATTTTAATTGGCATGTAATGGAGACAATGTCATCCTAGTCACTCCAGTTAGTAAGAAAAGGTGGAAACGATCCAAGATTTATTAATTTAGCACAGCAGAACCAACAGCTGACCTGCCAAGAGCAAGTTAATTAGCTAAGGGCACCGTGACAATCTGGGACAGTATGGCTTCAGAGAGCTAAAGGGAACACTTTGCAGGATCGCTTTTCAACCCTCCGGGGTGACCCACTGTCTGAAAACGCACACCGACTCTCACACTACAACTCTTCCTCAAACACCAGCAGGGGAGCTGGCTATAGAAACTAGAGTCAGGGGTGGTTTTCAGCAAAGCCAGAATATTTGTGTAGGCACGTGGGACTGGAATGGCAGGACAAGGTGGGAGATTAGATCTTATTCATTCTGGTCTGCTGACTCCAGTTTTGTATAAAGGCCAGCGTAGGTGGTATTTACTAAAAAGCTCCGTTCATCACATTTCTTTCTGTAAAAAGGCTGTGCTGTTCTCCTTCTTGAGTGCTTTCAAGAAGTATGTCTGCTGTGCTTGTGACATCATAGCAGAGGGCCAGAAATACTGATAGTTTATTCCTCCTTTGCACATACCTTTGCATAATTATAAAGAATTGAGAGTAGGAGACACATCTGTTATCACCACGAGAGTTCATAATTGACCAAATACTGCCTTGCAGCCTCAAGAAAGGGTTAGGAGGAGTTAGCTGTCTCTCAGGATAGCTAATAGCTTCTGTGACTTAGCAGAAACCATGCAAAACCGATCAGCTCACTTCACTCACAAGAATTTGTAAGCAATATATAGAAACATTATTAATATGCTTTGATATCAGTCAGCTTTGTTAGTCACAAAAAACCAGTAGTGAAGGACTTGGAGAGCTGCCTGGGTGTGATGCTGAGACAGACTACAAATTGCCTTCAGACTACTCCATTGCCTTCAGTGACCATAAACTTTCCTAGATGGTTCAGAAGAGTTCAAATGAGAAAGTCGAGATTGAAATAGCCAAAGAGAACAAAAACTTAATAATAGAGGGATTGTTACCTGAGGTTCTGTCCTTTGAAGAGCTTGTAACCAGTGGAAAATAACTGGATCTAAACAGTAATCCTGAAGTTTAAGAAGGCGTTGAGTAGGAATACTTGCCTTATCTAGAAACTTGCTCTTGCTTATCAGAGACTAAAAACTCTTTTTACTACCTCCTCCACTCAACCACTCACCCCCAAATGAGATACTCCTTTATACATTCAAAGGTCCAGCATCTCTACCCCCTCAAATCACTGCTAATAAGCTCAAAAAAAGTAATCGCACCTAAGAAGGTATTGCATTGTCCCTGAAGTACAACAAGATTGGTTTTCTGAAACTGTAATACTTTTCTGCCACTGAACAGTAATTCCACAAGAAAGAGTTAGGTCTGTTCAGCCTGGAGAAAAGAAGGCTCGGGGAAAACCTCATTAAAGCCTTCAATGTTTAAAGGATGGCCTATAGCAAGAGATGGAGAGAGACTTTTCACCAGGGCTTGTAGTGATAGGACAAGGGGCAACAGTTTTACACAGAAAGAGGGCAGGTTTAGATTGCATACAAGGAAAAGATCTTTTCAGTGAGAGTGGTGAAACAATGAAACAAGTTGTCCAGAGAAGTTGTAGATACTTCATCCCCGGGAAATGTTCAAGGTCAGGTTGGAAGGGGCTTTGAGCAACCTGGTCAAGAGGAAAGTGTCCCTGCCCATGATAAGGGCAGTGGAAGTAGATGGTCTATAAAGGTCCCCTCTGACTCAAGTCATTCTACAGTTCTATATACACACAATAAGTCTCTACTGTACTCCAAATTAGAGCACCCACCATGCACTTTGCATGATACCTTTGAACAGAGACAGGCTGGCAAAGGAGCTCACACTTACAGCCCAGAAAACTGGATGAAAAGGACAAAAAGAGAGATTTAAGGTATGATAAAGCTAGCCTGCTTTGCCACTTTGTCCTCCCAGGCTGCTGTGTGAGCTGAGGTGGTCTTCAGACCAGCTCTAACCTCTTATTTGCTTAAATCACTCAGGATATGCTACATAACAGACAGAATGCAGAAACCCTACAACACCACAGCCCCAGCTTAACACAAATCTCTCTGACTCTGTACCTTGGAAAAAAGTTCCAAGCCCTATCCTCTGACAGCACTTTCATTCCAGGTGGTATTTGGACAGTGCTCCTGGGAACTAGCCCTGGGCTACCACCGCACTGTCTGCAGGAGGAAGATCCTTGCCTGATGCACATGCCCTCTTGGCACAGGGAACAAACTAATCTCAATATCCTATTGACAGTGCTCAAGGCCTGTGTCCTGCCCAATTTTATGCACAGCATAAAAGACGTAGCCATGGGGTTCTGAACAGAGGAAATGTTCCTGTCAGCCTTCCACCCTTTTAGAACCTCACACAGCAGAATTAATGCTGCCAAAACACTACTCCCACTATTCATCTTTTAGTCATGTCTCCATTAGGGTGTAAGAAATTACTCACACTACGCTGTACAGCTACACACAGAGAAAGCTTTCCCTGTCTTCCCTCTTTACCAGCAACGTCAGTTTATGTCTAGAAATTTGTTCATTTAATCTCAAACAATTCTCACACCTTTTCCTTCAACCCAGGCTGTCAATGCTTTTATATATATTGATAAATACATTTGACCAGTTTGTAATGAAAATGACAACTGTGCTGCTAACACTCATGCTTTCACTTGGGCATTTTCTCATATCGCAAATGTTATTCCAAGGAATGAAACAAAAGCATTACATATCCAAGTAGTACCTAATATGGGAGAAACACATTTTCACACAGGAGAAAAATGTTTCTGCTTATTTGCCAGTCTCTGAAAGTCTGCTTATTATGAATATATTAAAGAAAAAAAAAATCCATCCATTTACTTCTAAATTTAAACTTTAGAAAGTGAATGTGGTTTCTTTCCCGTTATGTAAATCTCAACAACCCATAATCTTTCCTGTTGAAAACAGATATGCAACATGAAAACAGCTGTATCAACCACAACCTAAATGAACTTAAATTTAAGGGTAGAAACATAAAAGAATGTATGAAGTTGCACTCCTGGTTTACTACACTCACCCATCCCCCAAAGCAAACAAACAATCTTGCTATGAACTCAACATGGGATTTCCTTTGGTCAGTGGATTTGTGAGGCCATCACACAAGAAAAAAAGGACTTTTTAAATTGGTTGTGCTGATCAAACTGTGGAAATGTCACAACTTCAGTGAAATAGATCAAACTGAAACACCCAGATATCCCTTAAACCCAGAAGGTATTTCCCCTTTAAACAATCAAGACTATTCCATCAAATCTCTGCAGCCATAACTTTTCAAAACTGCAGCTCACTACCATTTCCAATTCTATAATTAAATTAAAAATACTGCTCCTTTTAAGTTTCCAGTAAAACTGTTTTATGCAAGTAGCATTTGAAGTACCAGACTAAAACAAAACACAAGAAAAAATCATCTGCTAGTCCAGTCAAACCCACCTGGCAGCATCATCAGGAAGCATTATTATGGGGTTACAGCTTGTAAAAGGTGTTAAATAGTAGTGAAGGTATTTACAATTCTTCTGTTCAGAACATCAACAACAACATGGAAAGAAAAGTACTAATAGTCATGAAATGAGCAGTCACCCTTGAAGCACAAGCTCAAACAAGACAGAAAGTTGAGTTTTAAAATTCTGGCAGTGCATCCTCCCAATCAAAGGGAGAATTAACACTAAATAAATTCCCTAAAGTCAGTGGCCCTGCCAGTACTAACACTGCAGCCAGTGTACAGAGGCTCCCTGCTCTCAGGACCTCCTTGCATATTTGGAATACGGGACAGGCCAAACTCATTTCTGGAAACACAAACCAAACAGATCTTATTTCTAAAAAATTAATTAATGGAAATACAACAGGTGGAAAATTTATGGTAATTTCCTGTCGATGTTATGTGCAATACAGTAGCAGAAAACATGTTACATTCACACAACAGGTGCAACATGCATGATGAATGGGACCAGCACTAAGGCCCATAAAAAGCAATCCAAAGAATGGATTTTTTTTTCCTGTGAGGTGATCGAGGTTCCAGGTCTGGCTCTTACATTTATTTCACTTTGTACAATCACCAACCACATCAGCTGTAGACTATTCACCATACCCCACCTTGGAAAATATTTTTTTTTCCTTTAACTTACACAAGTAGTCTAATGTACAATCCTGATTCATATTAGCCTTTGTAAAGTGTACATATAGGTGAAAGTCATTTAGGAATGTAAGAACTGCAACTGAAGGTCACAATTGCAGAAATGTCCCTCTTGTCCTTGGGATGTAATCTGGCATGTTTTAAAGAGACCTCCAAAATAATTTTAGAGCATGAAGTGTTCCTTACTGGTCATGCTTTCTACATCAACACATCTATAAAAAAGCAAGACCCACATACAGTACTAAAGAAAAAAAATTCTTTCAAAGCTTATGGACCGAACTCTTATCTCAGATAAATGGGTACAAATGTTCATGCATTGTGACCAAGATCATTATTTTGCCCCATTACAGCTACAAAACCACTACAACCATCTGTAAAGAACACTTTTGAAGAAATGTAAGAAATGTTTTGCTCACAGCAATATGTGCTGAATGACCTTTTATTAGGTTGCACAAGAGAAGCAGAGGATGAAGAATATTTAGCACAGAAATGAGACAATAATAATTTCCATCAATTTTTTCAAAAGCTCTTGTGAAACCAACTGCCTTTATCCAAGTTGAACAGGAAATGGAGTTCTGGTACGTCACACTGTACAATAATAAGCTGCAGCTTCTGTATTTAACCTGTCTACATGACTCAAGGCAATTGTTTCCTTTGCAGCTTAGAGGATTATTTCAATGTTGCCTATTTTGAGCTACAGTGAAAAGGAGACAATATTCAATTCTTATTTTGTCCTTCTTAACTGCAACTATTTCACTCAAGGCTGCCTTTTCTTTTAAAAAATGGATTTTCTCCAATTTTTGCTCTTTCTCCATTCCATGACAGTTATGCCATTGCGTTATGTTCCCTCAGCCTTTTCCATCTCTACTCCACACATGCTCTACTCCATTTTATAGTCCACTTAAAACCAATTTTGCCTCTCATCTGTCTTCAAAAATAGCAACAGAACACACCTTCTAGCCACCTAGCTGAAAATTCCTGAGGAAAGCTACAGCAGAATTATGAAAAGAGACAAGATTTTCCAAACAACCATTTTAGTCTCAAAGACACTCCTCTTTCTCCTTCTTCTAAATACAATTACATTTTTTAGGAAAAGTGCAAAAAGAATAGAAGACAGGTACTTAGTTGTCTTTTTTCCCTTTGAAATTTCTTCCTTTCAACTTCACATTGTTTATGTACAAGAGTGAGAGTATACACACAATCAAATTAATTCAGAATACCTCCCCAAATACACCAGCTGTATTAAACCAAACAACCTATGTGGTGATGATGTTAAACTATCACCCTATGAATGTATTTCTTCCTGCAATCACAGTGTCTGAACAAAACATTGCAAAGCCACCTCTTTTAATACTTTGCTTAAGATGTATTTGTCACTGCTAGATCTTCTTTGGCAAAGATCTTCTCAGCAAAATCTTGGCTGAGGTACAGCTCAGAGACAGTGTACAATTTATTTTGCTGCCTTCCATCTCACAAAAGAAAGCAGAAGAACTTAGGGAGTCGTGTTAATAGACATAAGTACATAGAAGTGAATGTTATTACGGGTGGGAAACATTAACTTTGTGAGTCAGTTTCACATATTTCATCTACTTTCTTGTGAAAAGCACGATCTACTTTGGCAGGCATACAATGTGATTTATTTGGATTTCTAAGTAGAGATATTTACAGATTAATTAAAATGTTCAAAGACATCTTTCATGTCTTGGCAAAATCTCCCCTTCTGCTCTACAAATATACTCCTAATATCCCAATGGAATGTATTTTCACAAATATTCTCAGTTAATTTAATACTTATGGTCTGAATGTTTCCAGTAGTAAGAAAAAACGCTGGTACTCCTGAACAAAGTCTATGTGACCACTGACCCTCAGTGAAGAGCTAGCCAATTATGCCTTTGTTTGCAGCTGCTAAAATACATCATACAAAAAAGGAAAAAGGTACATTGCATTACTGTGGTAGTTTGACTCCCCCTGTCTGGATACCAGGTGCCCACCAAAGCTGCTCTCCCACTCCCCTCCTCAGCCGGGCAGGGAAGAAAACATATAATGAAAGACTTGGGGGTCAAGATAAGGGCAGGGAGAGATCACTTAACAGTTATGGGCAAAACACACTCAACTTGGGGAAATTAGTTTAATTTATCACTACTAAAAACAAAGGAGGATGAGAAATAAACCAAGTCTTATAAACACCTTCCTCCACCCCTCCCTTTTTCCCAGGCTTAACTTTACTCTCAATTTGCTCTCCCCCAGTGGTGCAGGGAGATGGGAAATGGGGGCTGCAATCAATTCATCACACATTGTCTCTGCTTCTCCTTCCTCCCCATGGGGAGGACTCCTCACACTCTTCCCCTGCTCCAGCATGGAGACCCTCCATGGGAGACAGTCCTCCACAAACTTTTCCAGCATGACTCCTTCCCATGGGCCACAGTTCTTCATGAACTGCTCCAGTGTGGGTCCCTCACACAGTGCAGGCCTTCTGGAACAAACTGCTCCAGGATGGATCCCCTGCAGGATCTCAGGTCCTGCCAGCAAACCTGCTCCAGCATGGGCTCCTCTGTCCTTGGGGTCACAGGTCCTGCCAGGAGCCTGCTCCACTGTGTGCTTCCCAAAGGGTCACAGCTTGTTTCAGGCATCCACCTGCTCCAGCGTGGGGTCCTCCACAGGCTGCAGGTGGATCTCTGCTCCACCAGGGACCTCCATGGGCTGCAGGGGCACAGCTGCCTCACCATGGGCTGCACCACGGGCTGCAGGGGAATATCAGCTCAGGCACCTGGAGCACCTCCTGCCCCTCCTCCACTGACCCTGGTGTCTGCAGAGCTGTTTCTCTCACATATTCTATTGCTCTTCTCCAGCTTTAGCTGGGCAGTATTTTCTCCCCTTCTTAAATCTGTTATCCCAGCAGCACTACCACTGCTGCTGATGGGGTCGGTCTTGACCAGCAGTGTGTTCATCTTGGAGCCAGCTGGCATTGGCTCCATTGGACACAGGGGAAGCTTCTGTCATCTTCTCACAGAAGGCAGCCCTGTAGCCCTTCCTGCTACCAAAACCTTGCTACACAAACCCAGTACAATTCCTTTGTAGTGTCAATCTTCTATGTAGGCAACATCTAGAGGGGTGGAACTCACATGTAAGATGGAAGATCTAAACCAGACTGTGACAAAAACCTGGGCTACCTCTTGCATAGTGAGATAGCAGATATGCATCTTTGCTTTTTAAAACATGTTCAGAAGCAGAAAATGGTTGCTTACCTTCACTTACCATTACAGCATGACCCTCTGACTTTTCACTGAATTTTAACAATCCCTTCCAAAGTAAATCCTGTATCAGAACTTGTAATCTAATGCTAGAACAAGGCAGAGGTGCAGTGAGAAAGCTCAGAAAGGAAAAACCTCACACTTTCAGAGCACTGAAGTTAAGCATATGTTGCTCAAGAAGAAATAAGGACATGAGAAAATGTAAATCTGAGAATAGTTCACAGCCCATTTGAAATCATTCACCTTTTCATATGAAGGCAAAAATTGGATATATTTGGTTCCCATCACATACAAAAACTACCCTTATCTGTAGCTTGAAGAGCTTGAACTCAATAGCTACATTCCTTTATTACTACAACAGGACTCATTAGACTTCTATGAAGAAAAACAGATCCAAATGCCAAGAAAAACTAATCACGAGTCCTCCATTTTAAATTACATTAGCAAATTGATATAAATCTCCAGAGAAATGTCTAATTAACTCCACAAGAAACAAAACAAACAAAAAGTCCACATTAATTTTAAAAGACTAGCATTTTAAATTATGACATAAAAATCCTTTAGATTGCAGTTGACTCTTCAGGTCAATTTTAAGTCATATTTCTCAGGCTGCAAAATGGTAAGTGGGGTACAAAAAGACACAGTTATATCTACTGGCCTAAATACACCAATGCTCACATCACCACTGCCTGTGGTAGACTCCCTGACCAAGCACCAAGCATATATGGAAAAGTCTTGTAATTTCTCCAGGTGAAAATTAGGGCTCACTGTAACAACTTGGGGACAACGCATAGAGTGCTTTTTTATTTATGCATCTAAATCATCAGTGAGTTTTAAGTATTGTGTAAGGTCCTATTATCTGCAAATCAATCCCTGCAGTTCTCTCCTTAAAACATGTTATTTCCATTAACATTCCTGCAGGCAGTGTAATAACAAGTCCTTTGCTAAATCAAGATTCCCAAACTGTACAAAAATTTACATCAATGAAAATAAACATTCTTTACTATATTAATTGAAGCCACAGGCCTTCTTCTGCGAATCCTTATCTGCATGAATGATTAAAGCCAATTAGGCATTATAGCAAGAACTGGCAATCTGTAGTACTGTACTCTCAGATGACCATGATAATCACTGTCTGAACATGATCCTTAAAGAAGAGAAGAATTAAGAAATCATAACTTGCCTTGGACAAATTAGGTAGGGAAAGAAGAATGGCAGTTATCTTCAGGCAGCTAAGAATGTTAGACAAAACAAATGAAGAAAAAATCCATCCATCATTCAGTGATATGCTTTTGGCACAAAATAGAAAAAGAAACATATCTTTTCCAGACTGTCCATGACAAGGTCCAACTAGTTTTCACTATTTAAGGAATTAGACAACTTTAGCCACTTATTACCATCTAGAATTGTCTGGGCCTTTTATAATCTCAGTCATACAGATGGTCACTTACCATATTTAAGCTGAAGCTCTCCTAAGCAGCCATAAGCATCCATGAGTTTTTCATATTGTCCTTTAATTGCATCCTTTTCTTCTGGAGCTAAGAAACAAAAAGAAAGGCAGGAAACTTAGTTATCCAGTCTTTATATAACATTTTCAGATTGCTACTGCCTATGCCAATGCTTTCCATGGTTGAATTTTCTCAGTCAACAAGACTACAGCACAAAAGTAGTAAACCCACAGAGATTAAAACATGATGGCACAGCAATGCATAGCATCTCCACACACCACCCTAGAAGAAAGAAGAGCACTCACTACATTTTCAAACAACCTGATTGTTAGTAACAATTTTATTCTATGGTACAGATGCCACATCAGATCCAGAGTAAAAAAAAGAAATCTTTAATCACATGTAAAATTTACACTGTTCTAAAATAAGAACAAAAAAAAACAATCAGTCTTGCCATAAGCTAAAATATAATATCTTTTCTTGATGTACAAAGAGAGTTTATACTTCCAGACTCTCAGTCTAATTTCAGACAGAACTGGAATTTTTTTATGTAGGACAGCATGATTTGATGTAGGCACAAGACCAGATGTTGATTTCAAGAGGAATTAAACATATTTTAGTGATGTAAGAATTAATTAAATAAAGGGTCAGATGCTCATGTTACATTTGTGCATTTCTGCAACAAGCAACTGCAATAGGCACATACTGAGCATTTAGATACTAAGCCAGACCACAGATCAAACCTGTCACTGGATACTTTAACATAAAACCAGCATACTTTCTGAATGACTAAGTTGGAATTTTGTATATATTTCCCAGTGAGGAGCAAGGTTAATCTCCCAAATGAGGAAAATAGACTGTAACCTTCAAATGTCCTTTTACTTCTTGAACTATAGATAAACAGCAACATAGTACTTTCAGAGATTTGCTAATAATATGCAATCTTAGGTTCCTAATTAACTTCAGCAGTTAAAAAAAACCCCTGAAGCCTCTGGGAATAAAAAGGACGAACTGAACTGCTTGCAATGGATAACAGAAGACAAAAGAAAGAGACTTCACTTTATAAATCTCAAGAGGCAAGGAGCTCATTGAGAAGCATAGAAAACAAATAAATATCCCATATATTGCTAACACTTTGAAGTGAAATGAAGGACAATTCCTCTAGCAAAATTCCTTAACAGAGGCAACCCCCAAGAGTAATTAAAACATGTTTGTCTCAATTTTTGCACTTGTGACAAATAAAGTGCAAAAAGTTAACAAGTTTAACTTTTTCTTAAGTTTGGTTTTACTACCATACTTTCACAACTTATGTACTCTACTGTCTTAGAACACTGAATAAATCAGGAGAAACTAACAGAATGTTGATACCACACTCACCAGTGAAGCAAAGCATAATCAGCAGATAGAGGATAAAGTGATTTTTATTGGGTAACATAATCTCTGGACAGTAACAACTTAAATACTTGGCACATTTTAAGAGCTGAGACTCTGCAAGCTCAGTTTGCAGGCACTCATAAAAATAATTTCACAAAACCAGTTTAGATAGACTATAATAATGTTTCAGTCTTTGAAAAAAACCCTACCCATCAAGACTTTCTTATGTACTAAATAAAACAGGTTAAAAAAGGTGATGTTTCATCTCCATTGCATCTTTACTAAGTAGAAAAGAGCAGCAACAACATACTGGCAATTTTTTTCTTAAATCTGTTCCCTGCTTTAAAAGCTTGTCTACATTAAAATAAAAAGAGAAAACCAAAACCAAAATTCTTGCTCCAGATATTACAGCTTTAGGAAGAAATCTAAAACAAGAGAAACACCAAGAGATTCAGATCTGTGACTAATGTGGGAGCTCATAAAATTGCAGGCCAGGCACAACCTGAAAGCATTTCAAAAGTCACTTTGAAAGCATGGTGATACTCTTCAAAATAAAATTACAAGTTGGAAAGCTGGCTGTTAGAAGTGTCTGGTAAGAGTGTAATCCAAAAGAATGGAATTTATTTCAGCATGGAATTAAGCAACACACAGGTCATTCCACTACTGGCAAGAAGTACCTGCCACTGGCACGTATGGAACCCACTGGGGTTTCCCAGGTCAGGCCAGTGGCATCACACACATGTCACCTCCTGGCACAGGACTTCTCCAAACACGCAGCCAAATAGCTGTGTTTTGCCAGTACTGGGACAAAAATGCCACCGTTCTGGGCAGGCCACTTGTCAGAACCTACACTGGCACAGCAGCATCAGTCGGGGCAGCAGCACCAGCAGAGCTGCCTGGAAGGAAGGAGCAGGAAAGGAAAATGCCAAACAGACACAGCTATGTCTGTGGGTCATGCAAATAGAGAGGCCAGAATGTTTTAGTGCCTATGTACCACATTTGGGGGTCGGGGTGTGTAAATTCCCCTTGTTAAAGATACCTATGGAATTTGAAGTCTCCTATCCTGTTACGCTCATTGGTGTTGCACAAAGGACATTCATTATTCGAGAGGGCTTGAGGCAGGTTCATCTTATTATTAAAATGAAATATTTATAAATCTCAAAATCTTATTAAAATCTCAAATAACCATCATCAAAACCTGAAACATCTCCTAAAGCATTCAAAGAGTGCTAGGACACATGAGTCAGAACCAGAAAGACTGTGGCTACACAGAGAACAAAACTTATGTGCTACTCTGTTGGATTAAGAGTGTTAAAGGGAAAATTTTCTGTGAAACTCTAAGGGACTGTGATGAACAGGGAAAATACATACCAGTATCTGACAAGTTTCAACAGTACAGAAAATACAGTTTTGCTAACGTTTGGCAGAACATCTCATTAATGCATTTAAACATCTCAAAGGCAGGCATTGAGGGGATGGTGCCAGACTCTTCTCAGTGATACCCAGTGGCAAGATGAGGAGCAATGACCATAGACTAAAACACAAGTTTTCCTTCAACATGAGGAAGAACTTCTTTACACTGAGGGTGGCAGAGCACTGGAAGAGGCTGCCCAGGGAGGTCATGGGGTCTCCCTCTCTGGAGAAGTTCAAAACCCACCTGATGAGCTCCTCTGTCACCTGCTCCAGGTGACCCTACCTTGGCTTGGGGGTTGGACTGGATGATCTCCAGAGGTCCCTTCCAATCCTAAGGAGCCTGTGATTCTGTGATAACATGGAAATTATTTCTGTGTTTCTCTTTTAAATGTCCCAAAGTCAGCGGGTTTATTCTGCAACAGCTTTCATAAAATCTCTGAAATGCTGAGGCAGTGAGAGTGGTCTGGTTGAAAACCTAGGATGAGGACTAGATGTTTACCTATATTATGCTCACACATAAAATCCTTCCTCTCTTAAGCCAGCCAACTTGAGATACCTAGATATATACATATAGAGTTAATACACAGTACTGCTACACAAGAAGAAACAACAAAGTTTTCTACTTAGAGAACAAGTTTAGTTTGAAATTACATAGCACATTTCTTTACTACTTAATAATAACTAAGGTACACATAATAATCACCAAACTCCACTAAAGCTTCCCATTAATACTTCTTTGGTAATCTTTCCTTCCACAAGCATATGAGTATCAGCTCTCCTGCAATAATTACCACAACTGTGCTGTGTCCATAATAGCTTTAGATCTGCACAAAATCCGCATTCCTCAAGCACTTTTCTTAATTATGAATAAGCTCCTGATGTAAATATAAGGCCGGCACATTAGCACAACACTTTAACCCTTGCAAAACAAGAGGCATGCAACAATTCAATGAAACTAACCTGCAATAAAATCAATTAAAAGTGACCTTTTCCATGCATAAATTATTTCAGAGCCAAAAAACTTCACACCAGAAAAAGACACAACTACATTATAACCATATATGCCTTAACAAGTGTGACTTCCTGCTTGTAAAAGCTGCAAATTCAATTTACCAGCTAGCAGGACCTGGCCAGACATAGGCACTTTCCTTTATTCAACACCTCCTTAGGGCTGAACCCCCAGACTTCAGCAAGAATCAGCACAACTCTCAAGCATATGGAGCCCAGAAAGGTTAGTGATTAGAGTAAGAGGGTAGAGAAAGGTATCATAATTCCAAGTTCAACATAGTAATACCTAAAACTTAAAGATAAAAACAAAGCTAAATTTCCCCGGGGAAAAAAAAATAGAGTCTGAGACTGGGTTATGGATTCTGTCTCTCCCTTGTGATTTTTCAACCTGATTCTGGAAATAGTCACCTGCTTGGCTGTAGGGACTGCTATATGAAGCATATTTCTAAGTACTTTAAGAAACATAGGTTTGGTGTCATGGGATGACTTTATTTGTGTCATTTAGCATTTGGGGGAAAGAGGTGTGAACTTTCCCCAGAAACACGGGAAATCTATAATCAAACAGAAATTTCATACCAAAACTCCCATATACACTCCCATATAAGCATCTTACCTATAAATAAGTCTAATGTCTGGTATTATATGAGTATATACAATTAAATTGCCTCCAAATTGTGTTTTCAGTCATCTGCAGACACATTTAAAGTACATTGTTGTATTTTCAATATTTTTCACCACTAGTATATTCCTGTTCACATTCAATCCAAGCTACACAGGCATTATAAAATCAATTATCAAACTGTATTCAGAAACACCATATAGGCCAAGCAGTACAGAGCTGGGAAGAAGTTTGTGCTCATAGTTACAGTTAAGAGAGTCCAAATATTTAAAACATTAAGAAATGTATTTACCAATTTTCCAGTAAGAGATGTTTCTGGTTGAAAACAAACAAAACGGAAAATTGGCATTTTGGAAAGATCAGTTCCCTGGTTTTCTATATTAGGTTGTTCTCAACCTCCTCCTAGTGAGAGATTGTCTTAATACTTGCATGTGCATATATTAATATATTAATTCACAGTGAAATAATAATGGATTAATGAAACCCCCAGGTTTCTACTGGCCAGCTCTGTGTTCCTGCAGACAGTCAAGAAAATAAAAGGGAAGTTCCTTAATGATTTCTCTGAAGCTTGGCCATTATCATTATATGGTTTCTGCCGTGTATGACTCATATTTACACAGAAACTTGCAGCAGTCACTACACACATAACCACCACAAAGAACTCATCCCTCACAACCACTACTTGTTTCCTAGCATAGAAAACAAGCCTTGTGATTGACACTCTACATTTACACTAATACAGCTTCCCTCTTCTCTGTACCCAGTTTGCATTTTGACAAGAGTGAAAGAATTGTGACACACTCTTTTTCCAGTAATCTAAAGCAGTGAAGTTCAGCCTGAGAAACCACAGCTTGCAAGTGCCCACTGCCAGCATAACCAAGGAAGACAGGACTTCTGCTCTGCAGACTGCTTTCACAAGTTCTGTAGGGATCCACAAATGGAAAAGTTTGAACAAGACTAAACTACAGAAAACTTCATAAAAGTTTGTGCTATATGAATATTCTGTTGTAAGAGTAGAAATGAGCCATGGTGGAAGGCTCACCATCTTGGATAAAGCCTAGTGCTTAGAAATACACTTACAGTGTCCTTACACAAGTATTGGTGTTTGATTTCCATACCCCACTCAGCAGCATAATTGCTCACATAAATACAAAACTAGAGCTAATTGTAAATAGTGACTGTACATGTAGCACAGAAATTGCTTTCTGTACAAAAGAAAAAAAATATGCACAGGTAAATAGTTGCTACTTCCTGGTTTTGCAAGACTTTACCCTGATTTCACTCAGCTGCATCAGAGAACCAGACACACACCTGCAACTGAAGCCGCAGAGAAGGCACAGAGCTCCTCCACAGTGTACACACACCTTAACTCTATATAAGTTTGTCACTAGTAAAGGTTAACTTCCCAGATCTGTGAGTAAAAGTCTGGAAAAACCTCAGACATTTGCAAAAACATGCACTGTATCAGGTTTAAACTTCTGTACTTTCCAGACACCACAGTCATTTAGGATTTACCATAACAGGTGATGTAACATCCTTTAAAAAAGCAGTTGCACAATCAAAGATCTTGCCAAAAAAAAAAAAAATCTCTGCACCTTTTGGCTCTGCCCTTGAGAAAACACATTATTATGCTGAATTTCAATAGCAGAGCACTCCTGTTGACAGCTTTTCACTGAAATTACCCACCATAATAAAGTTAAATCACCATGTTTTCAGCAGTATAGCCTTAGTTTAGTAAGGAACTAAAACTGCCTTGACAGCAGTCCAGAACTATCTTGTGCAGCTCGCTTCATCTGTAAACCCCTGAAACTGTAATGTGTTTCATGTAGGAACAGCATCTGTATCTATACTCCCTGTTGTATTAAGCAAAAACTTCTAAATCAATGACAATTTTTCTTCATCCTTCATGACTGTAGGTTTCTTCCACAGAATATATTAATGTTTTAGTTCAGAGGATTCCTGGAAGAATTGTTTCAGGCTGTCACCCATCCTTCTGGAGATAACTAAAGCTCTAGGACGGCCAGTGGCAAAAAAAAAAAAAAGAAAAAAAAAAAAAGCCTCCAGCAGAATGTGTCATTCAGTTCAAAACAGTGAATTTTACCCTCCACCCTACAGTGACATCATGAGAGGAGGAAGACAAACTCCCATCCTCAAAAATACTATTTAACTTATAGTAGAGCAGAAAACTGTTCTGCTGATAGCACATCACTATAAAGATTAAGTTAAGGGGTTTAGGGATATGCAACAAGGTTTCCTAGCTTCCAGTGATTTTTGATTTCTTGATTTTTCCAAAAGTTTCTTAGTTTAGGTTTCCACTCCAGGACAAGTGTTTTCATTTTATAAACTGCTGACATCTCGGACAATTAGATATCTTTACAATATTTTTCCACTACAGATATCCAGGATGCAATTATTTTTCAGGTATTAAATCTCTGTATGCACTACAGAAATTCTGAAACATAACCAATGCAACTAAAACTGTCATCATTACATTTACAGCATATTGAGAGGGGAAAAAGTATAAAGCTATCCATTCACAAGACAGCATCAAATTGTTAGCTTACATATTTGTAAGTGTTTATTTTAATGAGGAGTTTGCCAGAGGTTTATAGCCTCTATTGACACTATGTCTGTACAAGTGTGTGGTTTTTCAGATTTCTTTTTTAGTAGCACCACTTTTTCTAGGACAATTGTACTCCTTTCTGCCACTTGAACTAGGTTAAATTCAACGTTTAAGTTTCTTCTAGTACAGAATTATTATAGAAGCAATTAAACTTTCCAAAAGTGCAGATGGCATGCCTGCTCAAGGGCAGAGATACTTGGTAATTATGGAAAAAGGAATAACAAACAATGACTAAAATTTGTTTTCAAGCCTTTACTGTCCATCTACAATTATACCTCTCTACAGTTCTGTTTACATGAGGGTGCAATTGCAAAACTACATAAACTGTTGTACAACTTAAGTGCTCCAGGTATAGCAATCTGCTTTTATTTAGTGTAGACGTTTGCATAAGGCACAGTTGCATAACTCCTCCTCACCACAGGTATGCAATTTTTAAAGAACTTTATTTTAGAAACAGAAAATTAGACAGGGAAGCCAAAACTAACACAATCCCAGGACTAATATGTCTGAAAGCACACATATACAAAGTTTATGTTAACCTCCCACTGTCGTGTTCTATGGTTAGTAACAACCTAAAGGCAAGTCAAACAAAACAGAATTAATGTTGTTTCTGTTACTGCCCTGCTGTGATGCTTCCTCCTCACAATTCTTCTAAATTCACCATCACAATACCTACTACAGGTTTTCCCTCCTTTTCTGGTCCTCGGCTGCATAAACAGAAGAAATTATCCAAACAGGCTCCACTGGACAAACTAGCTTTTCCTACAATACAGGAACCGACCCAGGAAGGAATAGAGAAATCAAATGAAACAAAATGTCAAAGTTATTACCATGGAGTGGGCTGAATGCCAATGCACACATGATTACAGTTATCTCAAGACATGATGCTGGACTTCCAAAAGGCTTTTTACACCATACAAATCACTACATCAGAATTCTTTTAACACATTTTAACAGAGACTGTATAAATTCTATAACCACAGAACCACAAAATCATAGAGTCATTAAGATTAGAAAAGATGTCTATGATCATTAGTCCAACCATTAAACTAGTACCAGCATGTACATCATTTAAACCATGTTTCCCAACTTCCACATGCACACATTTTTGGATCACTTCCATAGCATAGTGGTTCCATCACTTCCCTGGGCAGTCCATTCCAATATGCCTGACCACCATGAAGAAAATTCCCCTAATATCCCATCTAAACCTCCCCTGGTGCAAGTTGAGGCCATTTCCTCTTGCCCTGTTGCTGGTTACCAGGGAGAAGAGCCTGACCCCCACCTAGCTACAGCCTCCTTTCAGGCAGTTGTACAGAGTGATAAGGTTTTCCCTGAGCCTCTTTTTGTCCAGGCTGAACAACCCCAGCTCCCTCAGCTGCTCCTCACAGGACTTGTTCTGAGACCTTCAGTAGCTCCATTGTCCTTCTTCTCTGGACATGCTCCTATTTTGAGATAGGCCAGGATGCCATTGGCTTCTTTGTTCACCCAGGCACACTGCTGGATCATGTTCAGACAGATGTTGAGCAGCACCACCAGATCCTTTTCTGCTGGGCAACTTTCCAGCCACTAAATCATTTTAGGTATAGCAATTAAAATAGGGGATGGCAACCCTGGGGGAGAAAAATCTATTCTATGTTGATAATTCATTTAATTAGTGAGACAGCAAATCTTTCCAACCACTGGTCATACAGGTGGCTAGATGAATAATGGACTCTCCATTTTATTCATGCACATTGGCTTAAAGAAGTGGAGCTGCTTTAGATTTTTATCAGAATAACAAAATACAAACCAAACCCCACTGTTACCTATATAGACTTTTAATGTCAACAGGTTTTAAAATCAGGGAAAGTGAGTAAAGTGTTGCTCAGTACTAACTGACTTTTCACTGTCAGTTCACTGAAAACTGACACAAAACCCCCCCTAGAAAAATGTAACACATTCATGTCCACTATTACTGAAGAATTTAGGAAGAAACTGAACCTCCAAAATATTACACAATATAAAACTCCAATAAAATAAACTAAACAATACCAACCAAACAAAAATCCCCACAGTGTGGCAATAACACCTTTTTCACGACAGGTCAAAATTTTTCCACTATCAGAACTATTTTTGTGAAAAACAGCTGCCCCTTGATGACCATTTTGGATTTCATCATTCCAGAAGTCCCCAACACCTGAAAATCAAGTCTTTTAGTCTGCACATTCTGCCACTGTACATCGTGGAAAATTCAGCTCAGTAGACCCAGATCCTGAGGTGACATTGTGACTGACATTGTACAAATCACAGTGTACACAGGTCTTATTACAACAGTTTGAGCTGCTTGAACACAGACTCTGACAAGCCTGTGAGCAGCAGCATGATTGCAGGCACGGGTATCACACAGAAAACAATTTAAGAACACAGCACAAGCATGTGTTCTCCTGCGTTGCTTTTTGCACCTTACATTCTCAATCACCTCCTTTTTCTGTGTCTGCCTCAACATTAGCAACATCAGCATTGCATTAATTAATGTTTTACAAGTGTCAAAAACACAAGGTGAGACAACCCTGAGGACGCTTACGAGACTCCTCCAGCCAGACACTCAAGTAACCAAATGCTGTTCTAACCACAGGGGCACCACAGCAAGAAGTCTGGGCTTTTTTACGAGAGACAAATCTCAAGTCAGCCATCCCAAAACACCTCTGCTGTGAGCTGGCTGTCTTCACTGGTGGTTAGCACCTGATGTAGCTGAGTAGAAACTTCCTCAAGAGGCAGTGGATCCCATCCCTTTACGTGGGCCCTCCTCTGCAGTCAAGGCTGTAGAGGATAAGACTTGCACAATAAACTTGCCCTGCGCCGAGACCCCATCGCCACCAGGGAGACGGGTGGCCTTTCCTGCTTCTTCTACCCCGGCTGCTGGTGAGGAAGGCGATGGGACACGGATCGGGAGGAGATGCTGGCTAAACCTCCATGCATGGCACGGTACCGGGGGTAACCCAAACGCGACAGCGAGTAGCCAAGCCTGGAGGACCGTGCTGGAGGTGGGGTGTAAGTGAGGTGAGGCGCTCTCCCCAGCCAGCATCCCACTGGAGGTGGGTCTGAGCCCTCCCCTCCCTCTCTCCACACCACGGGGGAAAGTGCCCCAATACTTCTGGGTATTGCCTGCTGCCGCCGCACCCCAGCGCCCCTTGGCAGGCAGAGGCGCGCACCCACGGGCACTCACAGCCGCGCCAGCTCCGCGCCCCCACCGCCGCCCCCGCAGGCACTTACTGAGCGCCGCCACGGTGCCGGCCTCCAGCAACAGGCAGT
>VZTN01013229.1:0-17875 GCA_013400515.1 Erpornis zantholeuca | reverse complement strand
TTCCTGCGGGAGCCGCCGCCCGGGCTCCCGGCGCTGCTCCCGACCGACAGGGCCAGCAGGGAGCTCCCCTCGGAGCGCTGTCCCGCCGGCGCTGTCCCTCATTATACCCGCCGGTATAAAGAGTTGCGGGTAAAGGCACAGCGCACGTGTTCTGGTGTTGCAGGGTTCCTGTCACAATTTCCTGTGAGTCTCTGCAGGGCGAGTGCTGTTCATTTTCCGGAGTTCACCCATAAGGAATGTATTGAGGAGGTAGGCACACGCCAGCGTATTCGGATGAGAGAAAAACTCTCTGTAATATCCAGCAGAAAATGTAGTCCTATTCATACACGGGTGAACCAGGCATGATGCCTTAGGTTTTAACTTTTATATTTTTCAAATCCTGTACTGCTAGTGTAACTGAAGTTTTCTGTAGCTTGTTAAATGCTGCTCTCTTATGCTGTTCTCTGTGCTAAGATAGACACAACAAAACCTCTAACTTGCCCTTCAAGGACACCTAGAAACAAGAACTGTAAACCATCATCTTGGGAAGAGGGGGGCAGGCTTGGGGGAAACCACATCATTGGCTGAGTTCTGGTTGGTGAATTGATATTGTTATAAAACTGTGAAGCACTCATGATCTGGGGCGTCCATTTTGGGATCCACTGAGGCAGGACCTCTAGACCCGAAGTGTGCACCTGAGGGCCTTTCAAATAAATACGACCTTTTTTTTTCCTTTATTCCTGTCTGGTCTCTGTTTCTAGGGAGCCAATTTAAGGCATTAGGCAGAATTCTAATTTTTTAGCACCACGAATTATAACTTAAATTTACATGTTGAGAAAACTGCGAAATTCAAAATACCCAAATGGTATCTGTTACTGTTGTCTCACATTTATGTTGAGAACGTCAGTCATGCCTGTGTGCTACCAGGTGAAATGTCACAGTCCCTGCCTTCTTTGAGCGTCATGGAAACAAACTAAAAAGCAGGTACTGTCTATAACACACATCTGGTTTATTTATTTTATAACTAGCCATAATTCGGAAAGGAGATTGATTTTATATTTATTTATGGTGCCTCCTTACAAAAGCATTTTGAAAGGATCTGGTATGGAAAGTGGGATTGGTGTTTGCATAGGCTTTTTTTTCTCCCTGATCCTAAACTTTTTTTATAATATGTAGTGTGAGATTAAAAGTAAAAGCAAAAGAAATTACCCAGAAACTATAGAAATTAAGTGACCAAGATGAAAAAAGTGAGACAGCACATAGCTCAAAATTTGGGAGTTTTAGAGGATGTAAGAACATAGATTAACCATGCTCCATTTTAGACAGAAAAGGGATGCCTTTCTAACAGCTATCCAATGTGAATGGCAGACCAAAAATCAGTTTATATCTTTGACATCTTTCACTCTTCCCTAGAGAAAAGAGCTCATTTGAGATGAAGTACTTTAAGTATCACTTAATCAGTGCTGCCCAAGAGAGTTGTATCGCATTACTTTAAAAAGTTGCCCTGGGTCATACATTTATGTGTTTAAAAATATCAGCAAAAACTCCCCCACTCTTTTTTTTTTGGGTGGGGGGGGTGGCTGGGGTGTGTATGTGCATGTGTCTTTGAGGAATAATTCTTCACAGTCCCCTTTAAACCCCATCATGAGAGCAAACTCTCCCTGGGAGAGCACGGGTATGTCCCTCTCTATTGCCTGTGCTTGTAACTCCTTTGTAATTTTTATCATTAGTTCTTTTCACTGCAAATTCCAAGAACACACAATTTAGGATTTTTAATAAAAAATTTACTGTCATATTTGTTGGGTAAAATACTGAAGAAAGGATTGGCACATCTGGGATAGTATTTTTTTAGCACCTCATATCATTATTAGGGAGAGGATAAGGATGTGAGAAGAAAACTCAGATGAAGGTGGGAAACTGGAAACTTCTAGCAGTGTGTATGAGAAAGCACTGCTTCATAGGTGGCTCTCTGAGTGAGTCTGTTCTAACTGTTACAAACAGATCTCTTCAGTGTGTTCCATTTGCAAAACATCCACTCAAAAAGCAGTGAGTCAGTTAATTAGACTTTGTGTTAGAAACACAAGCCTGAGAAAACAACAATCAGAAAATGGTGAAGTGTAGTGGTGAAGAGAAAACTGTTCATTTTACAAACCTCCTTCACAAAGAATGACATCCAAATGAACCTTCCTTGATATATTGGGGATGTGTCCTTTTGATAAGATCTTTTCATGTAAGCAAACCGTCTGTGTTTCAATGCATGGAAGGGAAAGTGTTGAGACTGACAGATCATTTTTTATCTGATATTTGGAGTTGAGCTCTCTTGCTCTGTACCTCATGTATGTGAGTATCATGTAAACAATAATTCCTGCAGTCATTTGAGGAGCCTCTCAGGTGAACTCATTCCTTCCTGCACTGCTCTTGTTTTCACCCAGGCCATACTCACCTTCATTATCTCCTCTGCAATTTTTCATTTCATCCTTCTTTCGCTGTGGAGTTTTCCTTCCTTTTAATCTCCTGCCTTGTCAATTTTCATTATCCTAGCTTCTTTGTCCCTCTCCACCTATCTTTGGTTCTTTATCACTTTTTCTACCTTTGAGCTGTCACAGGTACTTTGCATTGCTTTCTGAATGTTCCTACAGCTAAAAGGTGGGAGGTGATCTGCTGCTGCCCCTGCAGCCTTCAGCTGAGAGAAGAAACAGGTCGGTGAGCTCTCTCTACTATTCAGCACACACAGAATAGTGGCAGTACTTTGGAGGGTGGAATCTCTCTTGTCTGCAGCAGTGTTCCTTTGCTTATCCTTTCCAACTCCTTTTCCAGCTTCTGTCTTCATAGGAGTAGGGAAATCCTTTTCCTTCTGTATCAGAAGGGGAGGAATCCTTAAGATCTGATGTTTGCTGACTGTGGAACTATGTGAAATGCAGTTCAAACAAAATTGCAGCAGTGGTATGTTAGGGGCAGCCTCCATGGTAGGAGGATGCAGCCTTCAGCTACTAAATCAAGTTAAATTCCTCTTAATTCACCTGTAAGCATAAATTGCTTTGAAGACAACACCCACACTGTGTTGATACAGATTTTTCAGCATTCAGCTTACTGAAATTAGCTGTAGAAATCACCTCTGTAATTTCTGACCGTTTCTATCTTTTTCAAAGTCACTCCATTTGGTTTCAATTTCCAATCCCTTCTCCTCCCCAGCCTCTTGTTTACCTTTGAAGCATTGCTATGCATTATAATGACTCCTGTTCCTAGGTCCTAATGGTAATGGAAGTTTTCAGGGTCCAGATAACTACCTCCCTGATAAAGAGCCCTGCATGCTGATCTTAGCAGGTGGCATTGTTTGTTTGTCTGAAGACCATCTGAAGAGGAGCAACAGGAATGTTGCAAAACAATGTCAGTGTTGTATTAGGGACTGTAGAGAAGCGACACACAGATTCTAATTGATCAGAAGGTAAAAGGCTTTTTTATTAGACACCCATGCTTTTATAGACAGCTTTGCACAGATGTTACATGATTGGTTAATTGATTGACACCTTCCAACACTATTAACTAATTACAAACTACACTAATTTCTAAACATCTTACAGATGAAAACACCGAGTGCAAAATTGTTTAGCATTCTTCTCTGTTCAGTACATAGGAAAGTTCATGCTTTCTCACAGGCACTAACTACAGTCTGATGCTTGAAAATTCCTCTCTGACTAAGCAGTCAGTATCCATAAAACAGAGTTTAAAAGAACTGGATAGAGCGAGGAGTATTTGTCTTAGCTGTCTGCTCTCTATCTGGAATAGCTGTGTGAACCCCATATCCTGGCATAGGATGGGTGAATGTCCCTGTTGTATTACTTGCCTATCTTTATGTACTATTGAGTGAATTTTGCAATCTAGGGCTCTAGAAAAAGCTTTGGTGATACATTATAGAAACAAACAAAATATACTTTTCTTTTTCCAATATTATGCTACTGAAACAGCTTTTTCAGTAACTATTTGCAGTTCCAAGATTAAATATAAAAGTTTAGTTATGACAACACTTCCTCAGAATTTTTGGCCACTTGCACATAGCCTCAGTGGTCACAAATTCCTCAGGAAATGTGTGTGCTTACAAGGTCATCTAAAACAGTTTGTGTTTTGCCTTTTATGACAAACGTTTGACTTTAGCAAGTAAAGAAGAAATAGGGGAAATATCCCAGCATATTTTTTCCTGCTCATGTCATTCAAAACAACAAGTAACTGCTGCTAATATACAAAAACTTCTACTGTGTTTCCACATTTTCTAGTTAACATTAGAATGAATTTTATTTAAAGCTGAATTTGCCACAGAGAAGCACTTACAACACTTTTAGGCTAAAGTGCTCAAAATGTTGCTCTGAAAGTAACCGTGGGGTTTTAATGTCACCTCTTACACTGTCAGTTACATTGAGAGAAGAGATTTCTATTCTAGTTGATTACACTTCTCTTGGCCTAGTAAAGAACTTCTTGTGCAAAAGACATCTGGTACTTTGTTACAGAGACAGTACAATATAGTTTGAGCTAGGTCACTGTTACTCAACAACATCAACAGCATTTCATCAAAAGTAACCGAGGGGCATGAGAACCATGAGGGATGAATTAGTATGCTTTATTTGTTTAGATTTTGACAAGATTTGACCTTGCCATGAGTGTAAGAGGAGTGATGTAGGGACATTTTTTTTGCTTCAGTCAGTGACAATATTTTCAAATTTCTGCCCCTGTTGACAACCTTTCCTATCAAGCTACTCTTACTCCTTGCCGTTGGGGTCTGTGATCCTTACAACAGGAAAAAGAAACTTTTAATGCTAATAAATCTGTATCATATTACCCTTTAACCAATATTTGGAAGGGGTAGGGGTGGGTGCATGGGTGCAAGACCTGAGCTTCTGGTTCAGCAGAAACTAAACATATGCCTGACTTTAAGGATATCAGTAGCCTAAATCTCACAGCTCCTTGCTTGGGTGAATAAACTTCCTTCTCAAGTGAATAAATAGTGCAGGTTCAGTTGCTCAAGGTGGCTGGACTGGAAGAAAACTGGCTTTAGGCTCAGACCGAGTCAGGGTCTATCTGGCTGCAGGCTGTAGCTCCACATTGGCAGAAGATTGGGCTGTGAATTCAAGCTCTGAAGGTGTACCAGAAGTGGTTAAGAGATGCTCTGGTGGAGTGCTAACACTTTTAGAAGTGCTGCTAATGAAAAACTGTGTTGCTGGTCAGTGGAATTTCTCACCTCCTCTTCCACCTATGTTTTAACTGTGTGTGTGCCAAATGAAGGAGGTCTCTCTAGAGAGGCAGATCGACTGCATTCACAGGCACTAGGCTTTTTGTATTAAGAGACTATTTTCAGTCTATTTCTATTTCAGCAGCTGTTTTAAAGCTTAACATTCTTCATCCCAAAACTATGTGCAGAAGAGCAGCATTAGTCAGATGGCGTTTATTTAGGCAGTAATAGTGACCAGACAACCAGATAAAATTTTTATTCTTTCTTCCAGACTGACATGCTCATGATTAGTGGTAGATATCCCTTTCCTATGCTCAAAGGACTAGGAAACCACAGAGTTTTCCACTTCTTCTTGCCTCATTTTCTGGAACTCCTGATAGGAAAAACAAAATGCTTAATAAAATAGAAAATTTGAATTTAAAGTGGGCTGCTTAACATCTGCACAAGAAGAGCTGTGGCAAGTATGTTGGCAGTTTTCCTCAGTGAGCACATACTTCATCATCAAAATTTGTGCACACCTCTGTTGCATATCAACAGTGAAAGCAGAGTTTATTGATTACCCCATTTCAAGGGATTTGATGAGGCAAAAAAAAGGCCTTCCTTTTGTTCATGAATCAGCTATGAAGAAAACTCCAGGAAGAGGCAATCCCAGATTGCCAGTTGTGGCATTTCAGCAGTATAATAGTGGCCATCATTGTCACAGATGATGTGACACCGGAAGGGACTGGAAGAGACTGGACTACTGGAAGAGACTGCCTGCAACAATGTGATTCCTAATTTCACTCTTAAATAAGAATTTAACTATTCTGTTCATGCTCCATATCTGTAAGAAGGAAGAGTTTTCATGGTTGTTCAGAACCTCCAAGTTTCATTGTCTTTTGAGATGTTATAACTATGCAGAGAGAGACAGATTAACAGAACAGTGGACAACGCAAGAACACAACAGAAAGCTGATTATGATACAGACAGTGGACCTGAAAGCTAAATAATTTAAGAGAATAAAACCCACCCTTGTATTTTTAGAGCAATCATATTATACAAAAATCAGAAAAAGTCAAGGACAAAATGCAGTCAGGCAAGTGACAGTAGGATTTCATATGTTTCTGGATAATTTTGATGGTACACTCTATTTATTGAGGAAGGTGTTAACTTTTGATCCCTCTTACTATGATTCATTTGTAAATTATTTTCGTTAACATAAAAATCTTTAGTTGTTTTATTCTATTGGATAACAAAAACTATACTTCATAAATGGGGGTGTGGGAAGAGAGGGCAAAGAGAATGGCATTTCCGTGCTCATTATATAACTAATTAATATTAATTCATTTAAAGCTTACTGAACTATAGTTTGCCCTCAGTGAGATCAGTCATTTAAGAGAGAAGATTTTTATGAAGTTTCTGTTTGTAAACATTAGTGGGAGTTGATTTAACATAATAGGACATGTTAACTGAGTTTATGTCCAGTACTGGCTATTTACAGTTGCAGTATTTTATAACAGGATTTTGTTAATTAGATGAGCACATGTTCTATGTTCACAGAAATGCATATATAAATTCAATAGAGGCTCGTATCTTAAAGTTCTCTCACATTCCAGTTCTGTTTTTTTCTTGCATATAAAACACAAAGCTAAAGTAAAACTAAGGAGTTTTTTTTTTGGTGAATAAAAGTGAATGCTGGACACAACCTGTCTATTTAAAAGTTTCAGATTTATTCAAGTATTTGAATCGGGACAAAAAGGGTTAAAAATAATTTTCTATTTGGAGAACACCTCTTTAATACAATCAAGTCATGGCATCAATAGATTTTAAGAAGCTGTGTTCATCTTCAGAAACATGATTTTTTTTAAAAAGCACATTAAATTAGTGCTTTCCAAAAGAAAAAAAGTAACTACCTTTGGAGAACAGAAGGGACAAAAGTCTATTGTTGTTGTTTGACACTCATTTCATCTTGTGTAAATGGATGTATTATCAGTATTTAACAGTATTTTACTGTTTCATGCTTTTCTTCAGAAAGCTCTTGTGGGTCTTGTAGGTCTTCAAAACTGTGTTAAACACAGAGTGTGGCAGCAGCGATCTGTGGAACACAACAGCCACCTCACAACCAGTACCACCACCCCACAACTACTGAGAAAAGAAGCATTATGTCTCTGTAATGAGCAGGTTAATTTCTCCAAAATCTGAAATACAATCCAGAATCCCAGTTGGTACATCAAAATTCAATGGGAAACATTCCCCATGTTTAAGGTTTGGGATTTGTTTGCTGCATCTTTCTTAAGATACAGAATTTCTAGTTCACACCTTTGATAATGGACTAGTGGTTGTATGCCAGATACTAACCCACACAGCAAAAAGAGTCATTCAGTTACTGTCTAAAAGGAACACAAAATGCCTTGCATGCATGGATTTGTTACTCTATGATCAAATGTTCAACATTTTTTCCATTTGAGTTGTTTCCAGTACAGCATATGTGCTTTTAAAATGAAATTAGGCTTCTTTCTCTCATTTCATTTTATAAACAGATACGTTGTGGTATTATGCCCCACCGTGCTTTAGAAAGGCCTGTCCATTAATTTTCAGATTTGGGAGGAGTTTCAGACCAAAGAGCAAGGGGAGCAAGAGGCAGGGTTATAACACATTCCCTCAAAGGAAGAGAACATATTTGTTTACCTGGAAGACTGGGGGTTTGTACTTTTTTCAACTGCTTTTCGTAAAGTTTGAAAAATCTTGTAGAAATCGAATTGGGAAATAAATCTCCTCTACTCCTCAACAGCTTTATGGCAAGATAACTTAGACTGAACAGTTTTAAAAGACAGTGAATATGAACTAGTTCAAATCAGAGTAGTTAATGGAGTTCCTCAGTATGCCACCAGTGTTGAACTGGAGAAGGTTAAAGAAAAACCGAAACAGTAAAGTAGAGCAAACTGGCTAAGGAGCCAAGCTATTTCACAGCCCCATTTATGGTGAAGGCAGAGTGAATAGCATATGTTTTTCTTAAAAGGACGACTGTAGAACAAGGTGTTATCTCTGTCAGTGTTGCTGTAAAGGGTAGCTGACAAAACACAGTGTGCGAATGAGAGGAACAGACCAGAAAAGAGAAGAACTTTGGTTTGAAGTTATCTGAACAACCATTTTGGTATGTTAAATTATTCTTCATGCACCAGTTAAATCCACAGACTATGTGTATGTGCAAGTAAACATAATTTGGCCTCATTCTGCTTGCTAGTCAGTGTTTGTTTTTTGACAATTTGACTTGTTTATTTAGGTGTGCCGTTCTGCTTCACTAAAACAAGATTTTTGTACTGCTTTTTCAGAAAGAATGGCCTGTATTTCTAACTCGTGCCACATTCACTATTAACATATAAATTATTATGGGAGTCTGAGGTTGACTGGAATGATACATCCCCACCCCAGGCTGCAGGTGGTTTAGATTTCACTGTACCTGTAGCTCTCATGCAATCCCCGTTAGGGTGGGGATGGGACATGGCACATGTAACAAAAATTATTATTCCACATAGGTGAGTAGGCTAGGCTAGGGCTCGCAGGCCCAGCAGGTTGAAAGTTGCTGGAATTACAATTAACTCATTTGCAGGCTACTATCCTTTTTCCCCTCCCCTCTTCAAATATGTGTTTGTCTGTGTTTTTGTGTGTGTGTGTCTCAAAAATTACCAGGGTGCAAGGGAGGTGAGAAACCATCTTTTCCTGTAGCCTGCACTCCATTCTTAGGACATTTCCTCACTTTCAGCCACCATTACAGGCACCCCACTAGTACCAGCAACCCGGGAATGCTGGTATGCTTGGGAAGGGCTGAGCAGACTGTGGGCAGGCCAAAAAAATCTCAGCAGCTTGGCAGGGAGGGGGTGTTGAGTGGAAAGACCTTGTGTGGATGTGGATGGAAAAGCTCAGCAAAGCTGTGGGTTTGGGAGAAAGCCAGCTCCTGGGGTGTGAGAATTACTGGGCCCTGTAAAACTAACTTTGGAGGGGAGGGAAAGCTAGAGCATGACACCAGTGCTCATGTCATCCCTCTGAAGCCAAAAGAGTCCTTCTCCTGTCACAGACACCATCCACTATGATTCACCTTGTGCAATGTCTGTTTGCTGCTGGTATTGTTACCTCTACTTCAGTAGCTCTTTGGATTGCCTTCCCAGCTGTCCTCATCACCAAGGTTTTTTCCTTATCATCCCATTACCCTTCCTCTTTTCTGTCCCTCCCCCTGCTTGGGTTTCTGACACTTTTTGTCCAGCTAGTGCACTGATGGTTAGATTCTGTAGTTAGTGACTGTGATACATAGAGCTATTGCAATTGCTTCCCATGTCTTTTCAAAAGGTGGATGCAGAGACAGATTTCCTGTGCTGCTCTCACAGACTAGCTATTTTGAATAATGTTCCCTGCATATTTTGGTAGGAGTTCAGCAGACTTCTCTCTTTACTTATTCCAGAAATTTGAAATAGACTTTGTCCAGTCTTGCAGATTTATTGCAAACAACATGAAAGGGCCAGAACTGGTGAAGATCCTTTCCACATGGAAACACTGATGCACAGAGTTTGTAGTATGCCTGAATAAAAGCAGAGATGCTCTGTGATCTTAAAAATGCCTCTGAGAAGTCAGAATAACTGATCTCAGTTTAATTCTAGAAGCTGCTGCTCAGAATGGATGTGTCAAGATACAACATATTGTAGAGAAACCTTTATAATGACTACTTTTAAACCCGCTGCCTCAAGAGGCACATCTGTACCTGTTGATAAGGGTGATTACATTACTTTTTGTTTGATTATCTGCACTTGAACTAATAGCCTAATGCTGACTATTGAGCTTAGTGGTGGGCAGAGTCCCATAGGAGAAAAATCTAAGGTATCCTGAGACAGATTTCTCTATTTCCTTGCCATGCCAGAAGCCAGCTACACTCACACTCAACACCCCCACTCTGCCCTCAGGGCCAGCAGCTGTCTAGCACAGCCTCTTTGGCAAAGCACAGGGCAGAACCACTGTGATGATCTTAGATGGCTGCAGAGGGCCAGCTGAGGTGTCATTGCATCCTGGGGCTGAGGCAGAACCAGACAGTGACGGTGTGCATCTGTCTTATCTTTCTGCGTGCTGCAGGGGAGTTCATCACCAGACCTTGGTGATGAACCACAAACACACCCAGACCCAGCCAGAGTTCAGCAATGGACCCCAGCTGAATTCTGTTCTCTGCCTCCACAGCAGTGAGAAACAGCCCAGAGGCTATATGCAGCTGCAGGTGTCTCCTCGAGCTCCCCTGCAAACACCCAATACAATGTTTACTTGTGGGTTGGATTTTGCTTTTTTCCCTGTGACAAAAAAATTCCCTTCAGGAAGGGCTGTTTTATTTTACTATTTAAAAAATTACTTAAGACCACTAATAATTTTTATTAGATTCTAACACTATGTAATTACAATATAAACTCCTTGCTCAGAGGGGAGATGTGCCAGACAATACCTACAAACAGCTTTTCTGAACTGCACTCTTACTCTAGGAGCAGACCCTCAATTCCCTCTGAAACCACTGCAGTCCCTGCAAGTTGCCCTTTTCCAGTGCTGATTGTACAGCACATTCAAATAGATCCCAGTCCTGCAGCCATCCTGCAGACTTATTTTATGGTATAGCAGTCTGTGGATAGCAACCTCCTGTTACTGATTGTGAGTTTGGTTTTAATTTTAGAAGACTTTCATGAACACTTGCACTGTGGGTTTGTTTGTGAGTTTTTTTTGGTTGTTTCCTTTCTTCCAAGCATTAAGACTGTGTTTGTAAGACAGCAGATAGACTCGCACAAGTTGTTACCCCAGTAAAGTTTATCTATTGCCAACTAAGCATAAACATGTTCCTAGTAGGGAAGAAGTGTTCTAGACCGACCTCCTTCCCAAAGGTTTGGAAATACGTCCTTGCTTTAAGTTGGGTAGGTGCAATTTGTAACCAGGTAGAAAAGTGTCACTACTTAAACAGGGAAGAGACATGAAGAGTTTTCTTACTTCTCCATTTTCTCTGCTGGCATAAGCAGTCCAGAGAGGTGCAGTCCTGGTGAGCGCAATCAGATGGGGCAGTGTGTCAAGCTCAGCAAATCCATCCCAGCAGCAAGCAGCCTGGGTTACATTTTGTTACTATCTTGCAACAGATGCTAAGTTTAACTTTTTACTTCTCTCACAGCTGTTGAATTTTTAAACAAAATCTTTACTGAGCTTAAAAATACGACTCTACTAGTCAGGAACTAGACAACAGTTTGAAAAATGACCCTCACCCCTGTCTGGCCCTTACTTTTGAGGCAGCCTTTCCTTTGGCAAGAGTTTAACTTGATGAGTTACTGGACGCACCAGACTTGACAAGATTCTGTGTCAGGCTGGGAAAGAATTTGATAAAAAATAGTAAAATATAGATAGACAAACACTGGATAAACAGTGTCATGCTCTCATTTTGGGCTTTGTTTCCAGCTTGTCATTGGACATTATAGTGACAGGTTTAAAAACCTCAACCAAACACAAAGTTTGGATTCTCACATAAGGATTTTAAGGGACTTTAAGAAATGCCAGTAGATACTTCAGATTCACACTACAGCTGTGAGTGCTGATAGTATCGCAAGGGGGTGACATGCTTGCCAAAGGCCCCACAACAGTCTTACATAATGGCAAGAACATCCTAGCAATGACCCCCTCCTGCCTCACAGCAGATAGAAGTCTCAGAGATGCCAACGAAGTGAATGTAGTGCGATATATGTCAGGAGTGCAATAAATTTTGATGGGTCCAGAAAGGTCTTGATGAGCTTCCAATGCACAAGGATCATAAGTTTATTAGCAAATATATGTTAATAATGAATAGTTGTTGAAGATGGTAGGTATAAAAGGAAAACTAAGGATAGCAGAAGTCTTGTTATCACAAAATAATAAGTATTACACGCAGTCTTACTTCAGTCCTGACAGAAAAATGTGACATGCAAAAACGTATTTTAACAGAATACAGCCACAGGTTAAAATAAGGGAAGAAAAATATTTTGTAAAAATGAAAAAGCTGGCTTCAGATTAATAGGACCAGTTTAAAAAAATGAATAAATCCTACTGTGAAGCAAACAGTTTTTAACCCTGCAGATGAGAAGAACCTGGAGTTCAGAAAGTTCAGCAGGAAGGCAGTAAGTATAGTAGCTGGAATCTTAAGGAACACAAAAAATTTAGGATAGTTTAAAAAAAATCTGGCCAATTAGGAAAGATTGAAAGGCCCAGATTAAAAATAGATAAACACATTCTTTATAAGACAAGGAAATTAAGCCAGTTGAAATTCAGTATCCCAAAGATACTGCAAAGATCTCAGAGTCACAACTCATGTGCAAAGAGCCATGGGAGAAAAAAAAAAGAGGGAGAAAACAGCTAATCCAAGTTTGTGACTCAGATGTTCTTTAAAACAGTCTGGGTGTAACTGATATTGCCACGTGACAGAATGGGTGGATTGGTCACCAGCCAGTCAATATATTTCTAATTCTATAAGGCTGTTTTTGTTAGGGGTTGTTTACAAAGGAAAAAAGATTTTTTTCTGCTCAAGTGGTTACCTCAGGTATTAGCTGTAGTTTCATCAGAAGAGTTATAGGAAAGTATGTGGAAAAAACAACTGACCAAAGATCCCCCTGCCCCTTCCCAACTATCTGGCAGCCGCCTGCCTGGTGCGTGCTCATGTCTTAGTGGGAAGCCCTGACAAAGGCAGAAGCAGCAGTAGCAGGACACTTGCATAGTGAATGCTTTCCTTGCTGCTGGACTGCATGCCCTGAGGCTGTGGAGGGAGTAATTTTGCCCAGTCCAGACTGGCCGAGTGTCTGGTGTATGTCAAACTAAGCCACAGCACAAGACATCCATCTCTTTCTTTGTGAGAGTTTTCTTTACAAGGCTGTTAGTCTGAATTCCTTCTAAGAGCCTGAACTAGACTTTTTTTGGTAGCAGTAAAATTGATGTATTACTTAATTAAGATTTACAGAATCAAGTGTATGTTATGGTAGTACTTTCTCAGTTACCTTGTCACAGCAAACAAGAATTGCTCAGTAGTGTAAAAATTTCCGTACTCATGTAAAGTTAGGACTCATAGAAGAACTCTTAACTGCAGTCAACAGTACACCTCCAAAGCCATGTAACAAAGTCTGCTGCTGCAGTCTAATCCCATGTTGGATTAACTACAAACAAGAAATGCAGGTAGCATTTTTCTCTGTACAGCTACATTTTTATTTTTAATAAATGGATGTAGCTGCAGTAACGGAATGAGCAATTAAAGTATAAAGTTAAACCCAACAGCGTGGGCAGCTGATGTCTTTTATGAAGTCAGTGGGCTAATGCCAGTGTTTGGCTCACCCTGGAAGGAAAACATAAGCCAGGAAACAGTAGTAAGGCTTTTTGATGCTGCAGACACTAATTATTCAGCTGTGACAAACAAAACACAGGAGAGCACTGCTCAAGTCTTTCATTAACTGGCAATTTCTGTTTTATGACTGCACCTTTAGTATGCACATTTTCTGTTGCCCCTAACTCATGCAATTAAACTATGCCACTATTCATGTCTAATTTTAAAACACAAATATCAGAGACAATCCAATTTCTATTCTGGGTCAACACCATGCTGACACAAAGCCAGGAATACACAGTAGCACTGTGCTCTACTACTTATTTGCAGTCAGAAGGGTTCCATTAACCATGAGCTGGACTGACCTGAATAAAGAAAGCTTACAACATATGCGTAGCCTTTGCTGGTTTGCAGTCACTGGCACTATTATACCATCCAGTTGGGATGCCTGCTTTATGGAAGACACATGGATGCTTTCTCATTCCTCAGCTGGCCCGTGTGTTAGCTGGTGAAAAGCTACAGTGAGGATTTGCATCATACTGCATTCACCCTGTTAAAAACCAACATGATGATTTCAAAGAAAAAGATAAAATAGTCTGGTGGATATACATAAATATTTATTATCAATTTAACTTCATTTTACTAGAAGTCTTTAAACAGTTTTTCTTTTTTTTCTTTTTTGCCAAAATGTTGCATCTGACACAGTTGCTACTGTCATAGCTTCCCTGCACTGGGAACACAGAGCTTACACTTAAGATTCCAAGACAATCTATTCAAGATAAAGAACGTTCAACTTTAGTGCATATGCTATTTAAAGATTGGTAAAAAGAACCCCCTTCCCCCTCCCAAATGAAGAGTCTGTTACAAAGAGATTTCATTACCAAAAAGTGAATATACAAATGCTAAAAAAATGCTGGCTTGAAAAAGTGATTTCAGAATTTACTGTACATATTGTAACAATTTATTATATAAGCTGCTTCTACATGCAAGCAGATCTTACATTTGGTGTAAAACATTTATACACATTCTTTACAATTTGTACATATTTAAATGGCTGTATCAAACAACACTGCGCTATGGAATTTTGGAAGCAAACAACTAAAACTGGGAGGAGAAAAAGACAAGGTTTATAAAAGGTGAACAAAACTCATGACACTGAGAAGCATCTAGACTTAGGCTTAGTCTTGTTTGGTTTGGTTTCAGGTTATTCAGGCAGATCCAGATTTTCCTTCTAGCACAGAAAAGTAATGCCAATGCAAAACAGAGTAAGGCAACTATTGAACTGGCAGACTGTACCCGTCACTAAGAATGGCTTATTGGTAAAATGCCTCTTTTAGTTGGTTTTTTTTTAACTAAAATATTTATTTTCTAGGCACATTTTAGCAAAAATTGCATTTTGGCTTTCCTGCTTGCCTGTGGCAAGAAATGAATTACTGTAGTTGATGCCCATTGTGAACACAGTTGGCGTGGCTTTTTTTGGTTTGATTCTGTGAAAAGCCAAGGCCTCAAATGGTATTCAGTAGTATGAAAAAGGATACTGAGTCACTTGATAAAAGATGATGATAAAGAACAGAGTTTGTGTGATAATTAATGATGTTATTCAGTACTTTTGTCACCTTTTAGTTTGCATTAGAAGGCAACAAAAATTTAACCCGAACCAATTAGCACACCATACTACTACACAAAGACCTGAGCTTAGCTGGAATTTGGGGACTTCTACTAGTTGGGGTTGGATATGGCAGTGTCCCCTCTGCTGAAACACAGCAAACTGTCAGAGGGGAAGCTGGCCCTGTGCAGCACTGAGAAACACCAGTGCCTTATGGCATAACATTTTGGGTGTCAAAGTGCTGGTATGGAAAACTGTTTTTCACACTTTCCTGAATGGCTCGTTCCTTGTTTGTACTTTGTCTTCTTACACAGTGCATAGTGAAAAAGTGAGCCTGACATAAGCTCTGAGGTGGTGTGCCACAAGAACAAGATTTAGTTAGAAGGAAGAAGAAGAGAGGAAAGAATGATAAATTTATATTTACCAGAAGTCATACTGGGAGCAGGATGCCATGGCTGCATAGGGGAAGCAAAACTTAGAACGAAGTGTTCACTCAGGAGATTACCATGAACATGGTGCCAGAAACATACATGAATATAATTCCTCCTGGTTACTGAATCTCTGGAGACCTCAATTGAATATAATGAGTATTAAGTAATTTTCTCAAGTTTGTCTGCTTTCTCACTTTAAAAAAAGGGTACAAATGTGTAACTTGGATGTTGATCCAGAGTTTTTGGAAGAACATCTGATAGAAAAGTCTTCGTGAAGTCCATGGCAACATATTATCATATTTGATAATTTAGATCCTTATAACTGACAGCATTACCTAGCTGTTTTGATTTAAATAATGATACAAATGGGGGAGCTTTCAAGATAGGAGAGCCTTAGTGTATGATTTAGGCTGATAAAGTAAAATTTTAAATAATACTCTTTTTTACAACTGATTCTTGTTGGGTTGGGATTTTTTCGGGATTTTTTTTTGTAAAGGCTAACAACTTTTATTAGCATTGCCCCCATGTCAGAAAAGCACTTTGGAGTTGTTCTTTATTGTTGAATAGTCCTTATTCTCTACATCATAGGAAAGCGGCTGAGTGCCTGCCTCAGCTTCTGTGCAATCTGAAACAAAGAAACGGAAGATATTTAATAAGTATCACTCTACACTGTGCAGAAATTATGGCAGGCTAAGAAATTAGGTGCTCCCTCATGTGATGAAAGACTGCAGGCATTACTGCAGGTTTTGTGTATGCAGGACTCTCAAAGCATTCCATTATGAAGACTTCTCACGTACACACTTTCTGCTTTGTTAATTTGGTACTTTCCGTGCTCTGGTTATATTGGAGGAAGCACCGTAGGCAGGGCTGTAATTCTGCCTATTTGTTTATCTAGCACTGCACTACACCAGAGAGCTACAGGAACAAAGCCAGATTTTCCAGGAAACCCACCTCCCTGCTGAAGCAAGACTGAAACATCAGAACAGAGGTCCTGTGCACTCCCCACAGTTCTCATGGTAGCCATGACCCGCCATGTGAACATGTACTGGGGGAGAGAGGATTGGTACAAGGAAACTGGTGATGCTGCAACCAGAAGGATATTCTTTTAACTCATTCTTTCAGTTTTCAGATTTTTTTACAATTCCTTTTACAATTTTTTGTACAATTCTTCAAGTATCTGCTCTGTGGGAGCACGGATTAAGTCCTGTGAGTATTTCCTATAAAAGTAGCACCACAGTACGTGCCAAGCAAACAGTGCTGAAGCCCTGTCCCTTACCGTTTCATAGAACTGTGCCTGCTGCTCCAGATAGAGACGAATGACGCTGTTGTAGTCATAGATCCGGTTACTGTGGAAGTGATTCATCTCAGCTGCATCAGACCCAGGAGACAAATTATTTAACAGAAGCATTTATAATTAGGAACAGTTTCACTCAGTTCAAGTTAGTTACTCTGCAGCAAGCTCAATGTCCAGCCCTGACAGCAGTTACTGTTCTCATGCTTCCACAACCTGTTCTGCCTGCAGCACTCAGGTTATAATGGAACTGTTTGTAAAATTGGTAGGGTGTCAATAACACACTAATCTGGACACTTCCTGGACAAAGTCAAGGTTCTTGTATTACAATACTCAGGTGCACAAAGATTTGATAAAAAATACAAACAGGATTTTCTTCTACTGAGGTAACTGCTCCTTCCTGAAGGGTTTCCAACCGAGTTTTGGCTAGGACATTCAGATTTCCAAGGGTATGGATATCAAGTTGTAGCCACGGCTGTAAACAATTAGCTCAAAAAAACCCCAAACCTCCCCAAAAAGATACAACCAGTAGTGTCTGACTCATTCTTGACTGAGGCTGTTTCAATAGATATCTGAGAAACAGCATTACTGAATCTCTAACACCTTACACCTTCTACATCTCTTGTCAGATCATAGCTTACAGCTGAAAGAAGTTAAATATATTTTGAGATATCAATGGATGGAGAAGAAATATTCTACATTGTAAAAAATCATCCTAGAGGTCTCTTCCACAATTACCACACATACAGCATAATCCTCTTGCGTCACTGTGACTAAGAAGAAGGAGGTGGGGAGTTTTCTTGGTTGTTTTTAAAATGAATTTTCTGTGCTCCTCTGACTTCATCACATAATATATCGAGTACTCTTGGCTTTAAATAATCTAAAAAAGATGCAACCCCCTTAGCAGTGAGTAATCTCATTGAAGTCAGTAACAGGATGCATTTAATGGCTTGATATCCTGCAGGACTGAACCCTGACTCCTCACTTCCTCAGTTTTTCTAGTGTGGTGTGCTCCACCTTATAT
>VZTN01013228.1:165184-206135 GCA_013400515.1 Erpornis zantholeuca | reverse complement strand
AAGGAAATCATGAGACAGCATGTTTAGCTGTGGGATGACAACAAACATTGTTAGGTACAGTGGCCTGGGGGGAGCAAAGCAGAGGGAAAGAAAATGAGGGAGTGAAAGAAAGAGAATTAGAACCAATGAGCTGAACAAGGTAAAAATATGCACACAGTTGAAAATATGCACATCCATATGTCTCTGGATGCTTAGTGACCCTTACTTTGGCTGCATTTGTGATTACTTCTGCTGCCTGAATCATGCAATATGACTAAGATGCATCATATTTTCTACTGCTTGTAAAATGGGTGTAGGAGTCCATGAATGCTCTTTTTTGCCCTCCCTCTCCCATTAGTCCTTCCTTTGACTCTTTATGTTCCCCCCAGGAAGTATCTCTCTGTTGATATTAGGCCACAGCCCTTGCTCAGAAAGTCATGCCTGCTCACATGGCAGCATCTTGGGCAGTCTGTCTGATACCTTTGTTACTATTTCTTCTTCTTATATTAAGCTATATTATACATAAAGCTTTTTGTTAAAAACATTAAAAATGCACTATTTGATAACTTTACAAAGCTAAGACCTATTCAGTCTTTCAGTTCTTTCAATGATTACATTGCTGTAATCACATTTCTAGAAGGACTGGCATAGACACTAACTTACTTTGTGTTAGATGCCGAGTTCCTCTATTGCCTGGGCATTAAATCCTGCATGAAATCAGGTGGCATTCATTCATGTGGAATCAGAAACATTCATTCCTATAGAATCTGCCCCAAGTCATGCTCAGGCAGTTGTTGGCTACAACAACCCAAACTGTCCTTCTGTAACTTCTTAGTTCTTGTGTTTTATGGCTGGAGGTGATATTGAGAGCTATTTTGGTGGGCTTATGGTTTGAGAATGGACTGCACAGCTTCCAACTTGAGCATGCAGTCATATCACCAGTATTTAAAATAAACAAGATTTTCCTGTTCCTTGGGAGGCAAGTAATATTTTCAAAGTAAAAGATGCCACACAAAGCCATATTCACATGAGCCTTCTGGGCATTTTTACTACCCTAAGGATTTCTGACCATGTGGGGCAAATGCTCCTTCAAGGTTCTCCTTTTGTGTTGGTGCTCATCAAAAACAGATGTGCAGGAAACATCCTTTTAAAAGTTATTTCAGGGCCTGCAGTAATTTGGAGGTCAGAGATTACTTTAAAAGGCGATTATTTCTTCTGAGTGCCCTCATTCTCTCTACAAGATCATAAGTGTACAGAATTTTATTTTGGCACCTTGACACTCCTTGGCACAACTTAGTGATCTATTGTTCTCATTTCCCAGGGAATCTTAGCCCTATGTTAGCACCTGCAGTCATGAAAGAGAAAATAACATTAGGTGTTATGATGTTTCTTCCCAGTTTTGCCCTGTTGTTTCATTGTGATGTGGCAGGAACTGAAGTAGAAGTTGCAAGCTCTGAATGATCTGCTTAATAACCACTTAGTGTAAATTCATAAGTAGCCCCTGGAGTACTGTAAGGAGGAGTAAGAGGTGAGTACACAGTTATGATCTCTTCCACCTAAATTGTAACAATAGGGACTAATTCTAGAAATGAAGTGCAGTTACTTGCTATTCACCAAGAGAGCTCATGGTGAGCTCTCAAAACATGCCCTGAAGTTATCATGACTTAAAATTATGTAATGGACTAAAATCTGCCATATTCTCAGGTTGTAGTTGTCAAATAGGGCCACTAAAGATTTAAAGTAGCTGTTAACTATTAGTTACAGGTATTTATATTCATATATATATGTATATGAACATATATTTATATGAATAACCAGCTCTCTTTCTCTTTCTCCCTCCCCAGTTCAACCTCACTAAAAAATATCCTCCATAAAAGTAGCTACTAAATAACTAAAAATTAAAGACCCACCACAAATTATGACAACTCAGGTGTAAAGAGAGTCCACAGAAGCAGCACTATGGAATGTAATTATTATCATTAAATTTAGAAAGGGTAATTGTTTAAGCAACCTTGTCTAGTGGAAGGTGTCCCTTGCCATGGTGGGGGATTGGAACTAGATGATCTTTAAGGTCCCTTCCAAACCAAACCTGTCTATGATTCTATGATTAGCCAATGGTCTGATGCTAGATTTGCAGACCTTTTTGAACCACTAAGCCTAGTTTTCCTTTTATTTTTCCAAAAGCCAAGAAGCCTTACAGACTCCAAACATAAGATATCCAGCTAGTTGATCGACAGGATTTTATGTTCCTGTCCATGTCTGCCTGGAAAAGGTGTGTGCAGCTTAGGTTGTTTCCAAGGCCTTACAGGACTGGGTCCCAGTTGGCAGTGGCAGAACAGCCCCAAGGAGGATGCACATTCCCCTGCCCTTGGTATGTGGTACAGCATAATGGCTTGGTAACCTCAACATAGCTTGGCTTGACTGCTTTGGATACTGCCCAATGTTCAGAATTATATCAATAACTGTAGGAAATTTGACTTATCTCTGACTTTCTGTGACTGTGCTATAGGGCAACAGGGTTCTTTGTGCCAAGAGGCCACTACTGGCAGCACTTTGAATGGGGTGATTAACAAAAGTCTTTAGCAGAGATTAAACTGGCTGACAAAACGGACTTTGAGTTGAAATGTGTAGTATAACTAGATTTTTCTTTGAAAATACCTATTTCACTGCCTAACATATTAAAGCTTTGTCTGAATTTTATGGGAACTAATGGCTAGACCTTTGGGGGATTTTATCCTGTCTCATTAAAAGCAGTAGTTAATGTCTCCCTTGCCTTTTCAGAATTTTTAATGATGGCATTAGATGACACACCATTTCAACCAAAATTCTATTTCTTCTGCTTAAATTTCAGCACAAAGATTTACATGTATCAAGAACAGCGGATATCAAAGCCTGGCTCACTTGTTGGTGCTAAAACTGTAAAATAAAAATCATCCCTGGCTGAAAATATACTGTGTCATGCTGAAAATGCTAAATGACCCTTCAGACTTTCCTGAGAAACATTATCTATTCAATTAATGGGCCATAAAATGATTTAGATAAAAGACAAGCCTGAAATGTCTTTAGAAATTCAAGAGAGGAAAGATAATGCTATCTAATTTCTTAAACTTCAAGGATATAAAAGGTTTAGGAAATGTAAAACATCACTTGCACAGGATTCTGCATTACACTTTAGGAAACCAGAAACCCCAAACTGAAGGGGAAGAAGAAGTGCAACATCCTATATGCAGTAGAACACACATTAAATCATGAATGCACACTGTCATTTTCGAGGGGCAATGCATTTAACACTCTTTCCAGCTGGGATGACTGAGGGAAGAGAAGGTCAAGCTCTCTGACCGCAGACATTGGTCAGTGGCTCTGTGGGATCAGAATTAGCACTTTCCTGGCTCCCACAAACCACTACACAAGTACTACTCATAAATATATATTTTTCAATCTGTGAGATAATTAATTAGCTGACGTGGCTATTATGCCATGATAAACCAGCAATTGTACATCTGTATTGATGCATATGAAAAAATGTCAAAAAAAAAAAAAAAGGGAAAAACAAAGGATCAAAGGATTTAACTTTCATTGATTTTTGTCCAATTGGATTTGAAAATTTCATCCTATAATTGCTCAAGTTGCAATATTATCTCAGCTTTGCAGAAGACTATTTGAATTTTAATGATTTTTCTTGCTTTTTTTTTTTGTCCTGTATGTTTTATAGTATAATAGTCTGTCTGCCATCAGTTAACCACTTTGCTTTCAGCTACCCCCCATGTGGAGATTCCAAGACTATCTTCCCTTTCTCAAGTGCAAAGAAATTATCATTTAATCTTTAGCAGGTCCCTCAAGTGTTCACTGCACAGTCTTAAGGAGCAATCATGCTGTACAGAAGAGGGAGTGATACGAGCTCCCTATTGCCACACATTTCATGACAATAAACTGCAGACAAGGCCCTATGCACTCCAGTGAGCTGTGGTCAGGATACTGTTTTTTATGTTGTTTGGTTTGAGCGACTCAAAATCATTGAACTCTTTGAGGAAAACTAATGATTTTCTGCTTCTATATTTACAGATAGGAACATGTAGATGTCTCCAAGCAGAGGAAGAGCAATCAGCAGTGGTAAGGAGTAATTTGCACCATATACAAAGTGTTAGCTTTGTCTTTCAGATCCCTGAAAATACACACTGAATCACTCAAGGCCAAGTTAATAGAGCTGGCTAGCTCGTTACACATATAAAGGCACAAACCAGCCTCAAAGTAGTAAAAAAAATGGAGCTGAGATATTTTAGGCAAACTTAACTTTCATGATTTCAGTAAATTTAATAGAGGCTTATTGCAATAGGAGATAAAACAGTTGAGTAGATTTCAGGTGCTGGATGTCAGGATAAGGAAAGCAAAATGCAAGAAGCCAATAAAAATGTGTAAATTATATGAGTCTGAGGCAAAAAGGACAGTGTATCTAAGGATAGTGAATTTTATAAGTAAGTCTAAGCTTGCTTTCCAGTCGAGGTGTGATGTGAGCCTTTCAATCTTCCACATCCAGTACTGTCCAGCTCCCATGCTGTTGCTGCACTGAGTCCATGATTACTGAGTGAGAGCAGAGCTTTTGCCTGGGCAGGAGCCTCTAGGTGCTGCCTTTCCTCGGTGGGAGCATGGTTTGGGCTCTTTCTCTCCAGCCACATTGCAGTTATTGGGCAAACTGCATCAACATAAGATCTTTGAGGCCTTTATGCCTCATGGTCTATGAGGGCAATTGATCAAGAAGTTCAGACATCACTAGGAGTGAGAGGACTGACAGATATAAAGACACTGCCATTGTATTACACCTCCTGCTCTTAAGAACAATGGAAGTATAAAATAAATCCATTAACAACTTGCTAGCTCTGCCTAGGGATCATGCTTTTCTTCTCACCAACAGACTGAACCTTCTTATATGTCTGTGTAACAACAGCACAAATCCAGGAAACTGCTTAGTCTGACCACCTACATGACTTTGAGTTTCTTGGTAGTGCAAACCTTGCCAGGGATATGCCATGATTTCTATTAGTGTGTTCCATAACTAGCTTACATCGCCTGAGTCCTTCTTTATGCAGGTGCAAATGCATTAATACAGCAACTTTGCTGTTACCTAAGAAGGCATTTCCATGAAACAGAAATGGTCAAGGAAATGTTTGCTGATACCAGTGCTCTCCCAGGTTCTGGACAGCAGCCTCATTGCCTGTGCTGTGACCTTGTGAGAGCACTTGGATTAGCCAAGCTGATCCTAGTTAGACTCCGTGTGTTTGCTGGGATGCTGTGGCAGCTGGTGACACAATAGGCAGCTCTCCTCCGTGTAAGCCACTATCCCACAATGACTTCTTTGATCAGTCTGACGGGATGAAAGGGAATAGGTTCTTGGTTTTACAGCAGCTGAAAAACCAAGGAGCTATTCACAGAAGCATCTAGGTCAAACTACATGTGTTTGGACTATGTAAAACCCCTTTTAATTTTTAAGGGGGAGTTGGATTTCTGTCGTATGTCAGCTGAGCCTTCTTTTTCCTTGGTTTATGAGCCAGTAGAGCTGATGTACTTCATTACTTAGTGTTTATAAAACTCTTGTCAGCTCTTTGAAGCACACGAGGTGCAAATCACTCAAGCCATGGCTTCTAATGGTGTGCAGTGTTTCTGCAGGAGTAAGTTACTTGGTTTCTTGTTATTCAGAACAACTAAAGGTCACAGAAAAAAAAAGTTTAGAAGAATCTAGGCATCGTGTTTAGCTTATAGTTAGTCAGCAAGCAACATTTCTGTAGGAAATTGTGCGAGATTTGACTTTTTGATATGAAAATATATTAGACAAATGGAAACCAGTAAATTGTTCAGAGGATGCTGTCTGGCTGCTCTTCCCTGGGGGCAATCTTGATAAAAATCATCTGTGGTGGGTGAGTGTTAGATCGAAACCCTGGCATAGACTGCCAGGAAACTTGCCCCAGATTTGACAAGAATTATTTGAATATGAGGTGCTTCCAAAGAAACACTTGGGTGTGGGGTGTGTGCTCATCTGTGCCATTTGTCTGCCTTCCTGACCACTGGCTCCACAGAAGAGACCTCTCCTTGGCCCTCATTGCACTGGAAAAACAGAGAACATGAATATAAATTACTCACTTCTCTAATTTAGTGAATGGAGATTTTTTGAGCTGCCAAAGTTGTCACAAAATGGTGCATTAATAACATCCAGAGGGTTTGAGAAAAATCTTTGAGGATGCCCCCCACAGTGGTTTTATGGCTCAGAGCCTGTTCCTCAGGGTATGTAAGGGAGATATTTGCCCCAAATTTTGAAGTAGGGAAGCAGAAGAAGGGTTAGGAAGAAGCACAGGGCAATAAATTCCCCCGATGTCCCCAAAGTTCACAGGGAAAATGATGAAGCAGGAAGTGACACTGCTGAAAGTGCTTAAACTGGATGCAGAGGGGAACATAGAGGCACCCAGAATGTGCAGTGTCACAAGCCTGTGACAGGAAAACCAGCAGGCCAGACTGGTTGGAAATAGAGGCAGAAAGCCAGAGGCAGAAAACAGAGGTGGGGGATGAAGGGATTCATGGGCTGGCTGCATTCCCCTGCTCACTGCCTCTCACACACGTGTTCATCTGCACTGCCGGTACAGCAGCATGAGAGCCAAACTCCTCTACAGAGACCACTGATCTTCCTTTTCTGAACTTTCAAAAACCTAAATAAACGTTTTTACTTTTTTCTGGCTTTCTTCAAGTGTATTTGCACATAGGCGTTACAGTAATCCCTGCTCTAAGCAGATGAATCACTGAGCTTCACACCCTCAGGTGGCAGCTTCAGCAGGCTTGGGGTTGGGAGGCTGAGGTGTCTTATGGCGAGTAGGGGTTTAATGGGACCTGCCATGGACCAGTATAAAGCAGTGAAACACAACAGAGTTGCAAAAAGGAGCAGAAAAACTGTATTATATCGGTATAAAATGTTATGAGGCACCTGCCCTTATGAAGACAGGCTAGACAATTGGGGTTGCTCAGCCTGGAGAAGACTTCAGGGAGACCTCACTGCAACTTTTCCATACCTAAAGGGGACTTGTGAGAAAGGTGGAGACAGGACAATTTATCAGGGCCTGTTGGAATAGGACAAGGGTTTTTGCTTTAAACTGAAAGAGGGTAGATTTTTACTAGATAGAAGGAAGAAATTCTTTACAATGAGGGTGGTGAAACACAGGCACAGCTTGCCCTAGAGATGCTTTATGTGCTCCATCCCTGGAAACACTCGAGGTCAGCTTGGACAGGGCTCTCAGCGACCTAATGGAGTTGAGAACGTCCCTGCTCAGTGCGGGGGGATGGGACTAGCTGGTCCGTAGAGGTCCCTTCCAACCCTAAGCACCCTAGGATGCTGTCATTCTGTGGTTCTGCGGCTCCCCGCTCCCTCGGTCTCCCAAGATTTCTGTCTCTGCGGAGGCAGCCGGGCCGCTGGGTGTTTTAGCTGACGTAATATTGCCCTCTGCTGGCCAAAGATGGAAATGGCTTTTTTTGGCAGAGCTTCAGGTTATGCCAGGATGTTTTTTTTCATTTTCTTTTATACCTTTCTTATACACCCTTTAATATAGTTTTATGTGTTCTTAGTGCTTTTAGCCCACATAATTGCAATTTTCCAAGCTTGATAACTTAGCTGAGACCCACTGTACCTTTAAACCAGGAGACCAAACATCCTGGAAGCCCCAGACACCAAGGTCCTCTCCAGAAGACTTTTTTGTAAACTAAGATCGGCCCATCCAGGGGGAAGGTTCCTCAGAATGGGAGTTCACTCGAGCCTCTAATTAGGCAATCTTTGATAGATATGCTAATTTGCAAGGCCTATAATTGTGTATATTTCAATATGTGGGGGGCGGTGCGTGCATTTTCAGGGCATTCCACCTGGACAAAGTGCTGCACCCAAGGATCCTTAAATATGTATCGAAGTAAAAACCCCTCTTCCTCATAAACCGTGGTTTGGTTTTAATTTTAAGACCAGGGCAAGGCAACACAGGAGCGCAGCCAAGCCTGACTGGGGCAAGAGTGTGGGCATGGCTCAAGTGGGAGCAGCTAGCCAAGACCGGTCACGGTCACTCGGGCTGGGCAGGGCTCGGTGGCAGCAGCAGAGTGCCCAGAGCCAGCCATGGTCACTCGGGCTGGGCAGGACTCGGTGGCAGCAGCAGAGTGCCCAGAACCAGCCATGGTCACTTGGGCTGGGCAGGGCTCTGTGGCAGCAGCAGATTTTCCTCAGCCTCACCAATCCAGGGTTTAGGCAACCGAGAATGGACTGCACAAGGCTTTTCCTATGCGTGAGTGCAAGCACGTGTTGCAAATAACCACAAATTAATGTTGCTGGATATAAGGCAACTGCTGGGAAATCTGAGTTAAGGGCCAAAAAATCAGCACAGTGACACAAACTGAGATGGTTTTTTCCTTCCTCTGTCTTCTGCTCTTTAAGTGAATTTTCTAAGGTACTGTTCTATTTATAAGAAGAAAAATCCTAAACATTAAATGGAAAAGATCTTGTACTTTCATAGGAAGAAAAAAGGTCAGAATGCTGGATATTTGCTTGTTTTCAAGAGATGGATCTTTATGAATAAAAAAAAAACCTTGAGACTTGCATTAAAATTGGGAAAATAGACAGTATACTCTGCATTATTAAAATCCTCAAACTAGTAATTTGCACTTGAGGTCAGTTTGTTCCTGTCCATGGCCTTGCCTGTCCTCTATTCCTGGAATGCTGAATGCACTCTCCTTTTTCAAGACTATGATTACATTTAACATGCACAACCCATATGGAGGCTATTCCTGAAATGCAGTGGAGCCCATTATATCTTATAACCAAATTCCCACTCATTTCTTTGGGTTTTTTAACTTTATGGGGAAATATTCTATGGAAAGTATTTGCATGCTGTAGAACATACCAGTTTGGATGAATGAAGATGAATTTCTGATTTGTGTCTCACTTTTGATAGCCTCATTCAAATGTTTGGCTACTAAAAGGCTGTTTTTTATCCCTAGAGCAGCAGAGGACAGCTTGGAAACAGAACTCAGGTGCAAAAGATGTTTGCTTTGGTCTGGAGCCATTCTGCAGTGAGTTGAAGAAGGAAGTCCTCTTCTAGTGTGGGACTAAATCTAGGATTTCTTCCAATATTGCAGTCAGACAACCAGTGCCAGCAAGATACTGAGTCCCCTGCCTCTCAGAGAGGGCTTGCTGCCCTGCTGTTACCAAGGCCTTTCTCAGCACAAGAGAGGCACTGACATACTGGAGAGAGTACAGTGAAGGACAGCTAAAGTGATTCAAGGACTGGAGCATCTGTCCTGTAAGAAAGATTGAGACAGCTGGGACTGTCCAATCTGGAGAAGAGAAGGCTCAGGGGGGTCTCATCAATGCATATAAACCCCTGAAGGGAAGGAGCAATGAAGAGAGAGCCAGGCTGTTTTTATTGGTGCCCAGTGCTAAGACCAGAGGCAATGGGCACAAACTGAAACACTCTCTGAACATCAAGCTCCCTCTGAACATCAAGGAAACACTTCTTCAGTGTGAGGATGAGCGAGCACTGGCCCAGATTGCCCAGAGAGGTCATGGAGTCCCTATCCTTGGAGAAACTCAAAGGCCGTCTGGAGATGATCCTGAGCAACTCACTGTAGATGGTTCTGCTTGAGCAGGTGGCTTGGATCAAATTGTCTTGAGAGATTCCTTCCCACCCCAGCTATTCTGTTTCTGTGTGAGCTTTCTCTCGTCAGAGTCAAAAGGCCTCTGTGTATGTAATACCTTGATTCTTCAGGAGTTTCATTTTATCCTGACACCATGGCACATTTGTAGCAACCATACTGTTTTGGAGATGGCTGTGAGCCTGGCAGCTCTGTTTGAACTGGTTATGAGGCAATTTATTGTAAAGGGTCTACAGTCTCTAAGTAAGGAACTTAACATACCACACTCTTGGAATGTTCATCTTTCAAAAATAATTCAGCCTTAGCTTCCCTGTTTAGTGTAATGTAAAATGTTTTACTTGCAGTATCTGTTTCATGAAGTCCCAAAGTCTGAGTAACTATTGCTGAATGTGGAATTCATTATTCACAGATGGTCTCCTTCCTATGCAAGTGAAATAGGGTCACTGCATATCTCTATATATTCCTTTTCTGGTTTGGTGAATTAGGAATCTAATCCTCTCTCTTCTCAGAACCAGTTGAAGATTTTTTTCTCTCCAGCTGATCAGCATGTTGTGACTCTAAGGATAATTTTGGTGCATGACTTCAACAGAAATTTGAGTTGACTCACCAATGTAGATAACAGAGCTAGTAAGACAGCAGATCTAGAGAAAAAATGTTCATATTCTTCAAACACCAGAGTAACATGTAGCTATTATGATTTTGAGTTGTTACTCCAAAATCCCCCTTGATGAGATATTTCCAGCATCTCTCCTAAAGAAGAAGCGCTTTTTTTCTTGGTAAGGCAGAGAAATTAACTTGGAACCAATTGCTCAAGTAATTGTTTCTATTTGCTGTTGTTTATGACATCCTCCCTGCAAATACCGTGTTCTGAGGGCAATGCTTCCAGGTGAGTTGTACATAACAAACATTCCAGCATTTCCAGAGTGGAAATCTGCTGTCTAAATGGTTTGCTGAGAGCACAGTTACCACTGCATGGAAGGCTGTGGAGATAACACTTAGCAGCTCACACCCCTGCATTTCAGACTTCTGGACCAGATGCCCAACACTGTAGATCTAATACATGGGAAAATATTGTAATAGGTAGGATTGTGTCTGGTACATTCCTGAATGATGTTAGCACTAGTGAAAACACCAGGATTTGCACATCTTTCAAGAAAGTCAGCAACAAACAGCCCCAGTAAGAGCAGCTGCTGATTTTGTCAACATGACTTTTCATGTCTTCATTTTCTTAGTCAAAGCAGGACAAATGGTTCAAATATTTAGCTGCAGGTACAACTGCAGCTGAGGTAGAAAAGGTATATTTAATGCAAGGCAATCAACTTTCTAATCTTTTTAAAGAGGGTCATCACTGTTTCTTGCCAGTCAGCAGGAAGAGGGGATGAAAGGACACCAGCTCTTTCTAAAATAGAGCAGAAAATTGACATTGTTCTCTTCCTCCTGTTCTGCTCTGGTCAACAGTGCACATTCAAATATGCAGAAGTGTTCATGTTTCTGGAGGCCAGCAAGGTAAAATTTAAAATTAATGAAATAATGGCGCAATAATAAAACATGTTGATAGAAAAGAGCTGTCAAAGTAATTAAGACTTGGTTATATATCAGAATATTAAAAATCATCCACCATTTAAGTGCAGGGAGGGGAAAATTTTGTGGTGAATAAAACATTTTTCTAATTTAGTTATAAACTTTACATATAAGCAACAATTAGGTTGAATACTTTGACCAGTCATATGTAATATATGCCTAATGAAAACATAGATGGGTTCTGGACATATTAATGAGCAGGCAAAGAATGAGAATTGTGAGGCAGATCTATTCATTCAGTTCTGAGATCAGATAAAATATATAAGCAATCAATACACTGTCAAGAGACATGACTCCTTGGGGCATGTTCAAAATCTCTTTTCTGACTTGCTGTCTCTGGTTATTAACATAAATCTGCTCTGCTGTAAATCTGGATATCAAGTCCTAGGTGTTCCTGTTTCCCTGTTGTGCCACACTGGCATTTGACTGAGACCCACAATAGAATGATTATGGGAATGATTCTGTAGGACATGGCCTTTTTGCTTGGAGTGGATTTGCTTGTGCATTCAATCTGAAAAAGAAATTCAGACAAAAAACTAGGATATAAGCTAGAGCTGAAGGAAGACTACTCAGATATTTCCCTTTCCTTTCATTCTGAAAAACACATCTTTTAATTCACAAAATCATGTCAGATGATTTACATTTTTGAGACATTTTGAGCAAAGGTTTCATAAAAAAAAGAATTGCATGTTTAGAGAGCAACATTTCAGTTTTTTTCTGTTGAGACAGAATTTCATTTAGACCTCATGAAATTAACTTTCCCCCTGTTCTACAATAGACCAAACAAAGCTTCAGCAATGATATAATCATATGCGTGTGTGTGTATTCATGTTTCATGCTCTCCCTGGAAGCTTTTGACCTGGTAGTGATTTTGAAGGTTGTGAAGACAGGTGTTGTCTAGGGAAGACCAAACATAAGAAAACTGCTCTTTACTCACATGAGGAACGCATAAGTAAGAAAAACCTAGGTGCAGTTGAAGATGAGAACTCAGCACTCACATTTTTAACACTAAAAGTTTTTCACATGGAAGATCCAAATTCTAAGAAATCAGTTCACTAAGAAAAAGATGCCAACACTTTTTTAACATCAAAAGAATAATTTAAATTTTGTCTTAAGCAACAGAACTAATATACTGTGCAAGGTACAGTATTTTAGTGTGGGACTGTCAAAGCAATTGCCCTGACACAAAGCTCAAAGGTCAGACTAGATGACCAGAATCATAGGGGAGCAGGCTCTGCAGGCAACATGGAATAACACTACTGGTGACTCAGTTTTTGGGCTTACCCCAGGGCTGGCAGGAGAAACCAGAGCAAGGCAGAAGGTACTGAAGTATGACTTGTCCAGCTGGGCACTGCTGCTGTCTATTTGTGCCCGTGATTCCTTCCATTTTGCAAGGTTATGAAGGAGAGGTTGTCATCTTACCTAGTTCATCTCTTCTCTTAAAAGTGAGTAGGAGCATCTAGATCCTGCAATCAGCAGCAGGTAAACACCTCCACAGGATGTGTCAGCCTACCTGAAGCAGACAGAATGCCTAGAGTAAGAAGAACTGCCTTCCTCAAGCGCCTATTTCTTTCCACTGACTGGCAAAGAAGCTCACAAAGCCATCTTAGGCTGCAGCCCTGGCTTATAGATGGATTGAATTAGGTGAGATGGATCCTCTTTAGATTGTCCAACAAAGTCAGGGAGTGACTGTGGGGCACAGACCCCTCTTGCAGGGATTGCAAATCTTGCAGAAAATACTGGCAAAAGTTTGATCAATTCCAGTGGCAGGAGAACCAGGTTCCTGACTATAGTCCAGCAAACTTATAGTCCAGTTAATGGTGCTTTGAGTTCCTTCCTCATTAGTACTTCCAGAGGAAGCAAGTGTTGTTATAATGGCATTTTTTAATGGTGATTTAAATGATTCATAGCATTTACAAAGACTTTGTTTTGCCATTGCAGTTATTGACCAGTCATGTCTACCACACAACCATTGCCCTTTAAAAGGTCACAGAGGTTTTTATTTTTAATGAAAACAAGCTTTAAAAATATACTTTGAAAACATTTCATTTTCCTTAATGCAGCCATCTGAAAATACCCAGACTTCCTAAATGCATTCATTTCTGATTTTCTTCTCTTGGCTCCACTGGGTCAGGTTGACACTTGTGTTGTACAGAGTATGCAGCATTCTCTACCTGCGCAAGACATGGTGAGAGACATTGCAGCAATGAGATACGAAATGCCAGTTGAGAGAGAGGTGTTTTCCTGGAAATCCTTCCTACATGTCCCTTGTACTTTTGATGCACAGTGAAATAATGCAGGCAACAGTGAATGAAGTACAGTGTTGCCATGCTAGTTTACTTTTTTTTTCTGTCTCCATAAATGCCAGGATAGAGTCACTTTTAGAGTGACTTACAAGTATATGTCATCCTGCTCTCAGCTTCTCAGGACATGATCCACTCTGAAGGCTATAATTAAGAGCAGACACTCCCTCTTCACCTCTCCAGAGACTGAAAGAGAGGATCACTGTTGCTTTTTTCATCTGACAAATAATCAAATCTCCTATCTGTCTGTCAGCTGTGAGGCAGACACCAGTCTGTCATCCAGAAGAGATGCACACACTGAGCCACACAAAAAATGCAGAGTTCCCACTATCACTGCAAACAGAGGGCAAGACCGCGGGTGTCCCGGGTCAGTGTAACCACCTGTTGCAGTAGAGATTTAGGACAAAATCTGTGGCGTCCTTGCAGGGATTGCAGATGGATTTTCTTTGCCTGTGTGTGTTCTGCACACCCCAGCTTGCACGGGGTTGCCTCAGCAGCAGGACTCGGTGCTCCGGTGAGGCAGATGGTGTCCAGATGGATGAGCTGTCTGTCTCATCCCAGCCAGCCTGAATAGCCAGGCCACTTGCGTGAGGGCAGTAACCAGTGCTGAGGGAGGTCATTAAGGGATTGATTGCTACAGGATGAGCTTTGACATCCAGGAGTTGCACTTAGGAACTATAGTGTCTGACCTTTAATTAAGATGAACACTCAATCTATTTGTATCCATAAGTTTAGTTACTGTGACACAATGCCATGCAATCCTGGCTGTATCACTTCTCATCCTGGTTAAGTGGGTGTGAATTCAGCCCTTGGGTATCCACAGCACTCCTTCATCTGGGGGTAACAGAATCCCGACTTAGATTTGCCTGGCGTTGCTGAGGTGGGACACGTCTCTTATTATGTGTTGGGTGGCTTTTAGACAGGTTCTCAGCTCCCTCTGTGCTGGTGTGGCAGAAGACCACTGCCCTGGGTGGTCCCTGGCAGTGCTGGACAGCATACCCGGGGTGTCCCGTAATCTGAAGGTAGCATGGAGTCTGGTGGCAGTGTGGGGCAATTTTGTTTGATAAGTGCACAGGAAGCACATTTTGTTTTCCCTCCCTCATGCACACCAGTGCCTAGAGAGAGCTGAGTGCCATTGTTTCTGTTCATGTTATTTTGCCTTGTGACACGGGAGGGGAACAGGACCACTGACTGCAGTTACAGCTTGCCTGAACACTTTCTTTTGGTGATAACAGCACCCAGCCCTCCTAGGTCTGGAGCTGAATAAATGTCATGAACCAAAACGTGTTTCAAAGCAGAGCACTTTGGAGGAGAATCTGACCCCATTTGCTTTCTTTGCTCTTTGTCTTTCAGGCAGAAAGTACAATGCTGTTGTAAGGATGACTGCAATGCTGTGGTGATACATTTGAATCAGAGTACATAGCATTATTGCTACTTATAATAAAGATACCAGGCCAGATTCCTTTCTCTTGTAGCACTACTTGAAGAAAATTATGTCTCCTTCTGTTGGTATAGTGGTCCTCCGTCTGATCCACTCCTTCTAGCCATAATTTCCAAAGTGTCAGTGTTTGCAGTAACTGTTCCTGAGCAGAAGTGGAAATCAGAGGACAGACAAATGTTACCAGGTATTAAAGTCTGTTTAACACTGTCACTGTCACTTTTGGTTTAGTGAACATTGCAGACTGGCATATTACAATCTAAATCACTTTTTTCAGGAACGTGGGGTTTCCCTACAGACCAACTCAAGGTGGAGTTCACAGTAGTTCTTGTAAGATTTATCCCAAAAATTTTTATTTTCAGCAAGTCCGACTGGGAAAGAAATCAGAGGCACTTTACTGCTCTGGTATACTTTCAGCTCTTTCTTTGAATACATACATCTACATGTGAAATCTTTCATTGTCTTAGAAAACATTGATATGAGACACAAAGACTAAAACAGTAAAAATCATTGTTTTATTAATACAGAGTTCATTTCTCACATCTCCTTTGCTATTAATCTTGGATCAGCTAGGTTAGATTAGAATTAATGATTAGAATTGATCAAATTCTAAATTGATCAAATAGAATTAATCAAATAGGCATTGTTATTCTCAAGAATCTGAGAAAGAGCAAACTGCCTAGCATTTCATATCATAACAGGATTAACATTAAAAGGTGATTAACAGCGATTTAGCTGTTTTAGTTTACATATTGCACTGAAGAAAACCTATGTAACTGTGCTATTGTTGATGCTACTTTTCAAGTAGATTGTTATCCAGCTGCTCTTTAAGGGCAATATGTCTAAGGTTGTGTTGGGAACAGCTTGATTCAGTTTGGATGAACTGACTGCTGAAATCACAGCTGTACCCTGGATGCCTGTTAAAACCTCCCCTCACTGTGCACGGCTCCCTGCAGCCATTCTCTTTCCAGAAGCTTTTTTCTTCTCACCCAGAAGGTCTCGACCCCGTGTGCACACAAGCCTGGGAGGAAGTGGTTGTTCTCAGGTGTCTGCCCTGGCCCTGCCCTGATGTGTCTCTCCAGGAGGCCAGGGACATGCACAGGGCAGCTCACCCCTGAATAATCTGTTAGGGCTATTTACTGCAGCAGAGCGTGAGTCAGCCCCACACCTACTGACAGATACAAGAATATCCAGCAAAGTCCCTCGCTGCACGAAAGTATTGGCTTATTGGAGGCAGACTCCTGCAGTCCTGAAATAGCTCTTCTACTAATATCCTCCCTCAATTCCCCAGGAGCAGCCAGGGTTATGGATGCTCAACCTGATAGATGTCTGATACACATGTTTTTTAATAACTGAATCATAAAATATTCAGTAATCCCCAGGACTGCAGTGCCTGGTCTCTAGCCATGACCTAGCATAATTTTCTGAGCAGCTGCCTTTCAGGGCCTGAGGGCTTAATTTAGAATCCATTGAGATGAGTAGGAGCTTTCTGTTGGAACTGGTGATGCTGGATCTGGCCCAAAGGCCTGGATCCTTCACCATCTTATTTGTGCAGGTGATCCTTAGGGAGTCTGTGCTAGGAGCATTAACCATGTAACTGTTGTATCAGGCTGCCTGCCCCAAGCGTGAAAAAATATCTCCTGAATCTCTTTCCTCCTCATGTATTATTTGGGAAGAATTTGGGTGCTATTTGTCATCTGGGAACTAGGATAGAAAAGCACAGGTAATAAGTCTTGCTATGGGTCTAGATGACAATTGATGCCAAATCTGGTTTGAGCACCTCTAGGCAGCATCGTATCATGCAGGACAGACCTGTGCATTTTGGGCTTGTAGCAGGTCTATTAATTTCAGCCTGCTTTATCCATTTTGGTTAGACAACTTGTGTTATGTGGTTCCTGAAACATGACACAGCACCACAAAAGGCTGCTTCATGACCTGGGATAAACATCAGGACTAACTCCTCTGAGGTTTGAGGAACAACTTTCACTGGTATATAAGTGGTAGATTCCTATGTTAGCAGTGAGTTAAAAATGCAGAACAGTTGCTTCTTATAGTGGAGGCTTGTGTTATCAGAGATAACACAGAGATAAAGGGGATAAAAATAAGCACATTGCAGAAAAAGTCCCCATGTCCCCCACAAATGGATCTGTGAGCCCCTAGGCCCAGGGTTTGTTAGAGAGCAGCACTGGCTGAGTATCTGCAGACATGGAACTGGAGTCTGCATGGGGAAAAGATAAATGAGTAACTGGCAGAGTAGGGATGCAATACAGTAAGCAAGGGAGGCAAACACAGGCCTTGCAGTGCATGAGGTCTTGTGGCCACAGCAAGTAAATCCCATTTCTCAGAGTTTAATCACAGACAGAAAAGAGGGCACAGTTAATCAATCAAACCTGTCCCAGGGCTGCAAGTGGTTCAACTTTACCTGCATAGCTTCTGGCTAGTGAACTTCGGATCTATTATCAGGACATACAGAATTTGAAACTTCCCAGTTGTATGTCTTATTTTCAGCTGTGAATTCTCTTCTACTTCGTTCCTCTATGTCTTTAGAGCAGGTTCAGGGCTATGGAGTCACTGGTTTATTTGTGTCCTTTATTATCATAGCTCAAGTGAGTATCTTCTGGAAGGCATCATCCCTGAGGATATCACTCACTGAATCCATCTTGTGAGCTCTTGTAATATACCTGCAGCCAAGCACAAAGAGGATTCACAGCTACTAAACATTTTCTGGCTGCTGAAGGAACAGCTTATCTCAAATGCTTCTCTTGGAAATGAGAGCAGCTTATAGCAACAGCCCTGTTGATTTTCTAGCAGCATCACTGTGGCACTGGTGAAATGCATTGCCCACAACCAATGTATGGCTAACACCCTTAATAGTTACATTAGACTGGATCTCTTCTTATCTCTTTTTATTTGCTTCTGGAGATGAGACTGTGGGATTAAACAGTGCAGCAAGAGCCAGGGGCATGGGGTCAACTTTCAAAATGATGTGTGGCAGAACAGAAGAGAGGTTATAGAGGACAAAACTGACTGCTGGACTCACCCAGGTGTTTCTGAATTTTATTACTGTGTATTAATAGAGTTTCTCTGTTTACTCAATATTTGGGTACAGATAGTTGAAAGGCGAGATTTAGAGCTTAATTGATTGACAGAGCTCCTATAATCTCAGTCAAGTTTGTACCGCCAGAGATACAAACTCTAAGGAATATATTTGAGGTGTAATTTCGATCACTACCTGCAATCAATACACTAGACTTAATGGAGAGGTTGTCACTACTCCGAGCACAGAGTAAATTCTGCTGTGTCTCTCAGTGACATTGTCACCCCTGAGGGGCAGCAGTCAGACTCTGCCCAAATTCTGCTATTCCTGCCTTGTCCCTGAACCCCTGTTTTGAGGGGGAGAAGCAGCCTCAGGCTGCCCTGCACTCTGACTGCAGCTGTAATAGGTGCTCAGGAGCAAAGCCGTACTACACTCTCCTGATTTCCTGCCTGTAATGTTCATCAAGCTGTCCCCTTTGGGAGGTTAAATTGGCAGGCATGTTTTGCTGGATATTTTCCAAAGCAGCAATACCATTCTTTGAATTGAAAGAACCCATCCTTGAAGCCAACCATCCAAGTTAATCCTTGAGGTAATTTACATCTAGTTCCATACACTCAATGTCTTTTTGAATGTTTCCCTGCATCAGGATGTTTTATTGCCAGTGACAATGGATTTTTGCATTTGTTCAATTTTTTGTTCTGAATTAAGTGGGAAGTGCCATACAAATATGTTTATGTATGTCCTTAATGTAAATTCGTAAGTGCTTGCACATGGGGCTTGTAACAGAAAATGATGGTCAGCCTTAGATGGAACCTTTCTATATTGGTGCTCTCTGTACAAGTGTGTAATATACAAACAAATAGGACACGATTCAGCCTCAGTAGTGACTGTGGAGGTGCTCAGCTGTGGTAGTCTGCCCAGAACTTTGCATATACCGTGCCACATAGCTGTAATAGAAATGGCTGCAATGATTCTTTTCTATTCAGACTAATTGTTAATAAAAATGGTTCAACTTTCATTTTTGTTTGAGAGGTTTTACAATGGACATAGTTTCCACTACCCTGCTTGTCATTTTTTTGAGACTCGAAGTGGAATGCCACTGGGATGTAAAAGCCCAGGGAGTGAAGCTCAGGAAAACCTTATATGTTTTTTGGTGTTCTATAACAAAATAGAGAACTCTGGCTAATGAACTAATTTAAGCACAATGAAGTATCAAGAATCCATTCCCAGCACTTATATTAGAAGTTAAGCATTACTTAGACTGGCTGATCTAGGAGAAAAAAATTGCTCCATTTTCATTCCTATTAACACACAAGGAACTCTGTGAACAGAATAGCAAGAACAGAAGAAGACACATATGAAGCTACGATGCTCTCGTATCCCCAAAGGACCAGGACAATGGTGAGATTTATTTTCATGCTTTTTTGAACTCATTGTGTTCCTAAGTTAGGAAGAATACAAAATAAATGACCAAAATCAAGGAAATGCGCGCCAGGAGCATATTCACTATTGTGTCTGTGGCTTGTCAAGGGTAAGAGATGAAGCCAATATACTAGTTAGAAATTCATAATCCATTTGATCATTTGATCTATTTATAACTCAGCATTCAGTTTTGAAGCCCAGCCCTTAGCCCAGTACTTTAATAAGTAAGTTTGATTTAGTCTGTTTGTAGAACATCTAGCAGTAAAAGTGTTCTCAAAGTTATGTAACAAACAAGATAGGAACAGCAAATCTACAGCCAAGCTGGCCTATTCTGAACTTCCTACCACCTAGCCTGGGGCAGAGAGAGGGACAAAGTAAAAACACTCTTTTTCAGGCTCCTAGGATGACTTGGGGACTGGTGAGGTCAGGTACTCACTGCCAATAGAACAAAGGGAACCTGCCTTTGGCAGATGTCAGAGCCGAGTCAGAGCAAGCAGCCAGCAGCTGGAAGGCAGATAGAGCTGAGAGCATCCATTATTGCCACAACCTGCTTCAGAGCAGTCACTGAAAGGTTCTGGGTGAAGATAGTAGGGAGGAAAGCATCCAGAATATTCTTTTACTCCTGATAACCACACAGGCACAGACTAAGCAGAGTGGATGGTTTTCAGTTCGTGCCACTCCTGTTTCTGTTCTGCCATCAGCTGTGTGCTCTGCCACAGGCACACAGCTGTCGTGGCACTGTGCAGGGACAATCTGGGTTGGGCTTGTTTGAATGAGGCTGCATTCCAGGTGGAGTTTTTTTTGTTTATTTGTTTTGGCACCACATTCTCAGGAAGAAAACATGAACTGTAAGAACTAATTAGCCTTGATTTGAGATGCACAGTGAGTGGTGGTGAAGAAAAAGATATTTATTATTTCTCCTTTTTTTTTCAGCTGTTCAGATTTGAGTGTTTGAGTGTATGTAGACCATCCGACTAAGAAAACAAGTCAAAATTGGAATCACAGTTCTTTTCTAATGCCAAAGTGTGCCAAAGGCATTCTCTGTCATTTTGAACAGACTGGACACACATGGAATGGATGACTAATGCCCATAACACAGGCTTTATTTCATTTCATTATGTCATTTGTAGTTTCAGCACTTTCCAAGAGAACTTCTTCACTTCTTTATATTTAAAGGGTATTTTTTCCTAAATAGCCATAGGTAACAAGGCAAAGCATTAAGGACAAGTAATTTCCTTTTGCTGCTGTCTCTGACAGTGACCTACTGAAAGAGTCATTGCATGGGGTTAGGGTGTAGCAATATGTTAGGCAGAACTCCCGAGATCCCTTTCAGCCTGTTTTCTGTGATTTTACACACAGATCACTTTCTTCTAGGCTATTTTCAAACATACAAGATGTCCTGCTCTGGGCTGTGTGAGGGAAAGGAGACACAGCTGTCAAAGACCAGGGGTTGTCTTTTAATTTAATCTTTCTTGCTCTAATTCACCGAAGTATGCTGTTTGTGTTTGCATGGGTAGGAGAATAACCTTATTTGTGTTTTGACAGCCACTGGAGGGGCTGGCTGCTTCTTAGTAGAGGCACCAGGGTCAGCAAACAACTGCATTTAAATATATAGTTACTTTACACTGAAAATAATCAACATACATGTAGACAAAGCAGGCACAACAGAGGCAGACAGCCATCCTTAACCCTGCTCTGTCATAATACTATACAGTAACCACAAAATCCTGATGATTGCATGGCTGGATGTTCTATAATCAGTTCCTTGATTCTCAGTTTCCCAGCTTATATTGCCTGAGCTTTGGATAATTACAGTAGTCCCTTAATGTATTTTACCCTTGAATTATTGACAAGTGCTTTCAACCTTAAATCCACTTAAATGTAGAATAGATTTCTGAACTGATCATTATACTGTCTTGTGTGTCTCTTCTATTACCCTTCAGAGACAATATAGTATTTATATTTATTGAATATTTACATTTATATATGAAGGAAGTGTCTGAAAAAACCCTTGGCTATGGACTCATGACAAAGCATCTAAATGAGATTGTTACCTCATCTCCTACTCAATTTCTTTTTTTCTTTTATCTTTTTTTTTGCTTATTCTTTTTATCACATTTAAACTCATCTTACCTTTTAAATAAAAATTTCTCTTGAGATGGAATTTTGCACATAATTTAAAACACACCAGGCATGCAATAGTAACAGGTACAAAAATAAACATGACACTCCTGATTTAGAGAAAGATTTGACAGTGATACAATCATGACATTTTTCTGGCTGACAAGGGCAGGATGATTCTTCCCAAAGTCTCAGTATAGTTGACTTTTATAAGAGTTGTGGTCACACTCAAATTTTCCTAACCGTATACCAGTTTTATTCTTGTTTTGATCTGGCTCAGAAGTGCTGGAAATTATTCTAAGTACCTGTGTTAGGTGTCTATCTGAATTGCCTCTTGGAAGAATCATTCTCCTGCTTTGGACTATCAGGACTTTACGAAGATTTTGCCACTAGATATTTTTAAATAAAAAATGAGAATAATCCCAGTATTGTTGGTGCAATGACGTGTACTGGCCTGCCACTGTAAGAAATCACCAAATGAGCACAGTGTGCTTGCTCCAGGCACAGCTACTGCCCAGGGCCCAAGGAAAGAATGGCTCTCATCCATAAGCTTTCATCCCGGCACTCACCCACAGATGCACCTACACTTATTGAGCAGAGCGTTGAAGTTCCACAGTCATGTGTGCTCTTGGGGATGACATTACAGTGCCTAAAACTATAGTCTAGAGGTATAAATGCTCTGGACTTGCCTTCAATCCAGAAGAGGGAAGCAGAGTCAGAGGTGTGAATGAGCTGAAACTCCAGAAGCCCAGCAGAGCTCCATGGATCCCACCCAGGCATGGATTCCCACCCATTAAGGTCTCCCCATGTGCAAAGAGATCTCGTGTGCACATCTGGCATCTGCACATCTCATCCACTCACATCTGGCATGAACTGCTCAGGGAATACCTTTCCTGGTGTTATGTGTGAATGTAATTCTCAAAGCACTGTTTTTAAATCTAGTCCTGTGTATTTGATGCTTCAGCAGAAGCCTTTTATAGAAGGGTGGAAAATGGTCTTCATATGAATATATGGTGATCTGTGTTTTAAATCTCAGAAGGATCTGCATTTAGAACTGGGATCATCAAATGGGTAAGACTTCTGGTGCTCAGAAGGGTACAAGTACTCTTGTGAAGTGTACTTGCAATTTCTGTGACAACTAAGTTGTTTTCTGGGAATCCTTTGACAAAGGCCTGAGGGCCACTGTGTCTCATGTTTATGCTCCTCCACAAATTGCTTTCCTCACTGTAAATGGGAGATTACATAAACCTCTGCCATTGATGACTGATTGCACCTACTTTGGGAATGCTTTTAAGAGGACATCAGGTTTTCCAAAGATACCAATGATGAGTGGTACTTGGAAAGGAAAAGAATATTTTCTTACATCAACTACTGCAGATGATTTCTCAGAGATGTTGACACCAAATTCACTGTTCTGTTTCCTCCCTTCCCTCTCTCCCAAAAATCCCCAAATCATTTGAATTGGTGTGCTGGCAACAGATCCATTTAAAATACCATTTCATCTATTTATTTCTTCTCCCTTTCCCAGCAGTGTTAGTATCTGGATTTAGGCCTAGGTTCCTTAAATGGATGAAACTCTGCACGCTCACCAACAGGAAAAAATGCATTTATAAATGGGTTAATCTCTTTGCCAGCTAAGATTATTTTCAGGGAATCTCAGCCCTTTTCCCTCTCCTGGATTTCAATATGTACAGGCTCATGTAAAGCTAGTGATATAAATCGGGTCAGCTCTGAGATTAGAGGTGTGGAGGCGAGGCAGAGAGAACGTAATCAGTGCCTGCGCGCTGCTACAATGCTAATGACATGGTTACCAGGAGGAACTTTAATCCCAATTGTCCTACGTGTTCTGCAAAAACGTGTCAAGCTAACCTGCCAGCATTTGAGATAAATCCACTGAATTGAACTGTGGCCTTTGCTTTTCTTCTTTTTTTTCTTAAGTGGCAGATGTGAGTTAAAAAAAAAAAACCCAAAAAACAACGAACCAAACAAACCAAGAAAACCTAATTCAAATGCAGAGATTTAAAAATAGAAGCTAAACCAGTTTCAGCTTTCTGGCTAGATGGCAGATCATCTGGTGAGAAAAAATGATGAAAATACAATAGTCAGAATATATTTTAAAAAACAGAAAAAGTTTCATTACAGCAGTGAGAAATGAAAGATGGAGGAAATACATAATATTTCTGCAATATGATCATTATCACTCAGGTTCTAGCCTTAATTGTCTGCAACTACTGTAATTCAGCATTTACAGAACTGTGAGCTGGCTAGTTGTGCAGTTCCATGCTGTAATTATTACAAGCATAAATAATTAATATTTGGGGATAATATTCCTGGTAGAAAGGTCTTTTTTAAAATTCTTTCCCAAGGTGATTTGTTATGTAAGTGCATGAAACCCAGATTGGTACTTCTAATTAAATCAGAGATTTCTTCTGAGGTGATCATGTTAGATAACAGAGACAGAAAGCTGCACGGCCAAGCACACAGGTTGTTGAATTTATTTTTAACCTCTTCATCATACTTGGTCCATCTTTCTTCAAACAGATCAGCTACTAATAGCAGCTGCTTTTGGGACTTGTTAACGTTTCTGTAGGATTAGTTTGGATCAGACTGCCAGCCAGTTTAGCCCAATTTTATAACACTGATGAAGGATTTGTCTTGAAAATGCCAGAGCCACAGGACCAGGATTTAAATTTAAAATAGAGTAGAACACACATCACAAGTAACAAGGTCCTTTTAGATATTTGAACCTTAGTGGATAGTACCAGTATTTGAGTCCTACTAGCTTTGTCTTTCACCAGATGTTTTTGGACTTTTGCACTTCAATTTTTAGTGTATTTTTGTGTTGTATTAACAGTATTTTACTGATTTAATGTAATTATGTGTTGTGAAATTGTATTAATGGTTGTTCTCATGCTTATGGAGTTCACTGCTTAATAATAAGATCTGGGAAACAACCAGATATTTCACTGTAACAGGTAAATTAAACAAACAATCTTTTAATGAGAATTTGGGCAAAGGCTGTCTGGGGAGCAGAGTGAAAAGGTGAGCAGATCAGCTTTCTCTTGTTATTTCAGTAGAATTATCAGCAAAGCTTCTGGATAATTTATTCATTGAAAATGCATTTGACAGTTCAGTTCAATGTAGAAAAAAACATTGGTGGAGACCAAACAAAGCAAAGCTTGGCTTTGGTTTAAAAAGCAAATTTAAAAACAAAACACATATTTGGTTTGGGAAGATGACATTTTTGTTAAAATGTTTTACTGTGGAATGGACTTTTTACATTAAAAAAAAAAAAAGAAAATTGCTACTTGAAGTTTGCCAGTGTCATGTGTATCTATCATGTGTCCTCCCATGTGTCTCATTCCCCCCTCCTCTCCCAATTTTAAGCCAATTACACAGATCCTGAAAAAGCAAATCAGGTCTAAGAGCTCAGACAGGTCTAGAGAACCTATTCAAGACAAGGATCTTTCCAGCTCTGATAAGGAGCCATTTTTCAGTTAGATAATAAGACCAGTTTTTTTTTTTTGATTAGGTTAAATTACTAGTATTTTCTTCTTTGCCATATATTTGATACTGAAAATTGGTTGTTACATGAGAACATGACTATTTATTTTTGTAATCTTTCAGTTCAGCCCTGGGAGTGAAGAGATCTGAATTTTATCTAAGTTCACAGTAGTGAAATCCTGGGTGAACTAAGAATAAATGAATATTTTTATTACAAAGTTCCCATTGACTATAGAAGCATCCCACAGTCAAATGCTTTTTATATCAGTATTTCTTTTTTTTTGTAAAAGCTGATTTCATAGCCTTCACAAACCCACAAGAAACCTCTTGGTAGGAGATGTTTCCCATCTCTTATGCCAACCAATTATGGTCTGCAAGCTTCCTAAAACTGAATTCCACTTCAAATACTCCTTATTCAAAAACATGTTTCTGAATTGCATGTGTACTGCAGAACTAAGGCCATGCAACTGAAGGCAAACCCCCGTGAAGCTCAGGAAAAGGCAATTTCATCAGCTGCTGTATGTCAGCAAACTGGCAGCTACCATGAGTGCTCAAATGTAGCAATGATGAAGCCCTAATGCTAGGGCCTGATCCACAAAAAGTCTCCATATTCATAGATTTGAAATTCAGAAGGCTGTATTTATTATTTCATTTCATTTCACGCAAGCATATCAAGCAAAGTGCAAAAATGCAGAAGCAAAAGCAAGAAAGCTTTTTCTCTCTCTGGCAAGCAGCCACTCAGAGAGATTGTCTCTCTGTGTCTGTCCGTGAACAGGACAGTGTCCCACAATATATGAAAGCAAACAAAGATAAAGCTTTTTCATTGGCCAAGGAAATACCTTATGAAAACATCTTTCTCATATTTCCATTCTTTGTCAAAGCTCTCCTGGGAACCCGCAACTGTTCCCTGTAGAAATGGAGAAGTGTTACAACTCAAGACACTTAAGAAGAAATTGCTTTTTACAAGCTTGTTGCTGGATTTCTCTAAGATCCACTAAAAAGCCAGCCCCACGCTCAAACATGATGAGGATGTGATTTTCTAATTATCCTATGGCTGTGCCCAGAAATCCACTTATTTGACTTTCCTTTTTTTCCCATTTCCATGAAGGTTACGCACAGTGGGCAGGGGTTGCAAAGCCTTGTGCACAAGTACGAGATTTAATGCAGAATGTGTGTGTGCAGACAGAGCTAGAGTCCTGAACCAGCAGATCTGTTAAGCACATCCTGAATTCCCAGAATATGCTGCAATGCTTCATTGAATAAAGACAAAGCTTCTTGCATGCCTAATGGTAAATACTTTTCTGGAGAGGGACCTTATCCATCAACTTATTCCAGGTATTGTTTAATTCTGGAAATTGCTGTTCCCTAGAACATCAGTATTACCTGATGCACAGCACACTTTAATTGATCTCTCTACAAATCCCAACAACTTTGTGTTCTTACTTGCACATCCATGGTGAGACTCTGTCTGGCAGGTCACAGACATTAAGATTTAGGTACCCAGATGTAGCTAACTACATGGGAACGAGCTGTCGAAACTTTACACTCAATGGAAACCTAACCAAGTCAGCTGACACAGTGCCCACAGCTCTGAGCTCTTCAAGTCCCCCTCAAACAGCAGCCCGTGTGAGGAGCTTCAAACTCTACTGGGTTTGCCTAAGGCCCTTTGGGTGTCCTGCCTGACGTCCCACTGAGGCTTGGAAAGTCACGGCTCTCCTCTGTAATGTGTGCAACATCTGTCACCTTCGTGGAGTACTCCCAGGTGTCCTGTCTCCAATGGCACTTGGTATCTATATCTGGGAAATGAGTCAAGAAGTTTATCTTCAGTGACTAGCAAAGGAATTCTAAACTTAGATAATACATAGATGCTGTGGCTGTGGGTTAGAACCAGATGATCTTTTAGGTCCCTTCCAACCCAAATCATTCTTTAGACACTAAAATGCAGCAACTTTTAAAAAAAGCATTCTCATGTTATTCATGCAAAATTCATTCAAAAACATTTACATTCTTTAATACTAAAAGCAGCAACAGAATATTGCTTGAGTTTTAACACAGCTGATTAAAAATCTGTGCTTTCTTACCACTCACTGAATTGGCAGCACAGCACCAACCGTATGGTCTTTTAGGGAAGAGTAAGGGCTCTATATAGCTAAGAGATACTTGAAATTCTTCTCTGTCTACAGTGCTTTGAAGTTTTCCCTATAAATTCTTGACTGAAACTCTTGGATGCACAGATTTTATTTTGCAGGCAAGATAGGCCAAGTGACTGTAGAAAATCTCCCTTTCTCCAAGGGCTGGCAATTCTGATCAAAAGAACCCAACATGTGGCCTTTTGCAAAACTAGCAAAAGATATGAAGTTTCAATACTGATATGCCATGCCTATTCTGAGCTTTGAGAAAGAGTTGAAGGAGGTTTTTCTGCAGATGAAGAAAAAAAAGCTGGGGAAAAAAAAAAAAAAAGGAAACGAAAAACTATTTCTAAGCACCTTGCCCCAAGTGTAACCTTGCCTAAGATAGATCAGTCTGTGAAACATTTTTACTGTTCTCATAATCTTAATTGGTTGTAATATCCTATGCTTTTATTTGGATGTGCTAGGATGTGGCAGCTTTCAGTCATTTCTGTTACTTTAGAGCACTGTAGACAATGTTTTTTACCTGTTAATCTCCCAGGCATTAAAGCTATGAAGAAATTTGAAGTCTAAGTGCTGGGAATACTTTCTAACTTGTGCATTTCTCTTGTGTTTTGAGGTATAAGAAGGGATATGACAAATCTTGCATATTTATAAGATCTCACTTAAAAAAAAAAAAACAAAAAAAACAACCCCAAACTAAACCAAGCACTTACTAACACATTTGTTGTATCAGATGCAACACTTTGTCACATCATGATGCCTCTTTGACGATCTGACACAAGCTCTGCTTGACCAACTTAATTTTCCTCCAAAAGCTAGATTCAGGCCAGCTGGTTTTGCTGAACAAGATGAGGAGAGTACAGAACTATGCCATCATCCCCAAGTGAGGCTGACAGAAACAATTCATCTTCCTGTGGTCTGCACACACTCCCTTGTGATGCAGAGAGCACACACTCTAGGAGCTGGATATCCTTCTGCACATCTATGAGGTGACTTCTGGCATAACTGGCAGAACACTGGGACACACCTTTTTGGAAGGATGAATGACAAAAGCAGTAGGGATGGATAGGAAGAATGGAGGAGGCAAGCAATCCTGACACTAATTATTGTAGTTTTTTACAGTTTTGTTTAGGATTTCTAATGAAATGAGAGTAGGAAAATATACATGGTTGTAGAAATGTTACAGCCCTGTTCTTCATGGTCTTTTCTACAGAAATTTTATTGGTTCATAGATTTTTAGAAGGTTTTTATAGATATTATTAAAAAGAGATTGAGAGATTAAGTTTTTTTTACAGCTAGTTCAGCTGCAGGGATCGTCTGTCTGACTGTGTTTGCGTCTTTCTAGTACAGTCGGGGGAATTTACAACAAAACAGAGAGGACATTTTTTATTGCTCAAGGTAAGTACTTTACTATAAACATTTCTCATATTTACATTCTTTGTTAAGAAGTTTTGCTTGAGAAATTACAGAACTTCTCTTAGAAATGGGTTTAACTATTTTATTCAAGGCAAGTTAAAAAGAACTTGCATTTCTCCAGCTTTTCTCTGAAATTTCTTAAAAACCTACTGAGGAGTCAGCACCACACATAGCATGCAAACTTTTTATTTTCTTCTTTTTCCTCCTCTCTAATAACTAAAACCTTAAGGACTCTAAAATCCCACATATGAGAAATTTATCAACCAAGAAATAACACTGAAGGACATAGAAATATATGTAAACTCTTTAAATAATACAAAATAGGTAGCCAAAATCTTGAGTCCTCACACATTTAGTTTTGTATAGAATTCTGTTGACACTAAGCAAAACTGTTCAGAGATATGTCATTGTACAGACATTCTAAGCATTTTCACATTGGAGTAACTACCTATTCGTTGTATGTATATAAAGCAAAGAACAAAAGGTATCTACAGATCAATCACTGAATTCTCTCTGTATTGCTGAATATAGAGTCCAGTCCATGAACCCAGCATGAATGGCCACATCCAAGACAACTACAGCTAGGTGAGTTAGATCCCAGTTGCTGCTTTTAAAAATCTCTTGGCCTGATAAGGGAAAAATGAACAGACTTTCCACAATATGAAACTGCAATTTATCAGAGATAAAATGGCAATTTTCCTCTATGTTCTAACATTTTCTGCATCTTTTACAGCTGTAGAAAGTATAACAGGCAGATGAGAAAAATACCACAGACTGATGTCATATGAATGATTAGAGCTTCAGCTTCAGAATGAGAGCTTTAGATTACACTCTCCTAATAGATAGTCTTCAAAAGAAAGAAAGAAATGAAAGAAGAAAGAAGGACAAATTTAAATAATGACCCAGTTCCATAGGCTGCTTTAAAATGTGCTGTAAAGGTGTCCATTTAATGAGACAATGGACTTCCTTGCTATGCAGTGTCTGCTCCAATCCTGTGTATATCAGTGGAGCTACATGGCTGTAATGTATCACCCCATTTTGGTGACAAAACACAGTGTTTATGCCAGTAATATTGCAAAGAGGAGCAGTCTGAAACTGGCAACTCAACAACAAAAGTACTGGAGGCCTTAATATGGAAATCTTCTGTCTTTTAGTATCCACAGTTTTAATTTTGCATTTTGAGGTTTTAAAATTCATTAAACTATTCCTTGCCTTATTTATCTGAGTCACTCTTCAATCTCCTTCCAGCATTCTGTTTCTGATTAATATTTATTAAGTAACAGCAATAATAGAAAAATTACTATCTTGTCCTGTAAAATTTGGCATGTCTAATAACTGTTACTATTTCCACAGCTGAATGTGACATACAGAAAAAAATCTGAAGCAATGCTAACTATTAAAATCTCTTTCTAAAGCATATTGTGTTTCTTTTGCATTTTCATTATGACTGTGACCTACTATGTTTTCTCAACAGTTTTTGTGTAGTAAACAATAAAGCAAATCTTTCCACTGTAGAAAAAAAAAAGTTGATGCTGTAGAAATAACTAAATGTATTATTGTGCAATATGCCAAAATGAAGGGCAAATTGGATAATCCAAACATCTGGTTTCGTTCACAAATGCAGCATAAAGATCCATAAACCCATCCAGGGCAAATTCAGACTGCTTTACATTTAAAAGTCAAATTGACTACCTACAGAAGAGCATATCTTTTTTCTTATTAGAATGGTTAGGTTTCAAGGTTCTTAACAATGAGGCTCAGTACATATTTCAGGTGAAACCATGGAAACTGTAAGGAGCCATTTTACTCAAAATAGAAACACCACAAATGACCTTGACATTTAGAAGTTGAAGCTGCACATTGTTATTTAAATTGTGAACAATGGGCATATTATCGTGTCCTCTGTTCCAAAATTGTCATTGGTCTTCCAAGAAGGAGCATTTGAATGCAGAGGAATTCTCTTTTATGTGTGCAAGGGGTCCCCTGTGTTGAGGAAGATGTTTGGTGCTGGTAGCTCGGTGTGCAGCTGCGGTGTGAGCTGCAGGTTGAGCTCTGGGTGATGGAAGCCCAGAAAAGAGCTCGTGAACTGCTCACCTTTGCACCCTGCACAAAGGGCTCAGGGACCTGTGGCTCAGCCAGGTGAGGGACACTCAGCAGGAGCCAAGACCTCCAGACTTCTGAGCACTTAGACTGTGATGGTACAAAAGCCCAGGGCTTCCCTTGTTCCAGGTCCCTCCTTGGAGTCACACAGTTTGAGCTGTTATTTTGTTATTTCACCACAATGACATTATTTTAAGGATCGAGATGTCTGAGACTCTGCTGCAGGAAACCTGGGGTCAGTTTGGTGAGGAAACCTGGTCTGACCAGGTGAGTGTGGGATGTTTAGCTATGAAGGGGCCTTAGTCCAGCTTAGGTGGTGCCAGTGTGGCTCCTGGGTAGTCAGACAGGGAAATTTCCTTAACACCTCTTTTATGGGCATCTTTCTATGGAAACTAGATAGAAAAGTTGGAAATATGCAAGAAGACATGACAAATTGTAAATGATGGAGCTTGAGAGAGCAGCACCCTGAGGAAATCATTTGCACCTGAGGACTTGTAGTTTTAATTCTCTCTGAAGACACAACAGGGAAAACTTCTCCCCTGAGGCAGTTGAGTGTAAATAGCTATGTGTAGAGACAGAATTTTTCTACCTTACATGTCTAAACAACACTAAACATTTCAAAATACTGCTGAATTTACAGATTCAATCTTCTCAAGGCTTGCTGGACAATGTGAGTTCTTGGTCTACAACTCCTTCATAACATTCAAACTGCTACCATCTTTAAACAATTGACAATGGCAAACATTATGTTTGATTTTTGCTATCAAGCCATCCTTCTAGGAGCTATATTTCTATTCCTGTCTGAATGAAATGCTAGTTGCTGAAATGTAATTACTGATTCAAGGCCAAGGAGGTAATAGGGGTATCAAACTTCTCAGAAGAGGACCCCTCCTAACAGGCTCCTACAGGAACACATAGAAAGTCAAAGACACTACATAAAGAGGTTACAGATGCACAGCTCTTTGCTTCTCAGAAGACACTATAATGGGTTAAAGGCATCAATAACCTGGAGAATAGGTGCAAGGCAAAGGAAATTTTACCACTGAATTTTGTGGGGCCATTATTTTACCCTTTGCCTTTGTACAGCATGTCACCTCTAGGGTGTAGAGAACATTTAAAAAAACCCCTCGTTGAATTCACCACTGCCCACATCTAATTCACAGAACACAAACCAACACATCAGTGGGAATTTCTGCTTGCACAGTGAGAGTACAAGAGCTAGCACTGGGCACCATATGAGGAGAAAGCAGCTTGGATTGCCTTCTTCAGTGGTTTTATACAGCTCCACACCTTGTATTGAATCCACACCATTTCTTGCATGTTTTTTTCTGTTCAACTCTTTCCTTTTATTTGGTACTAGTATGAAAGTAGTCTGTGTATGAGTATGCCTGTGTGCATGCATATGTGCATGTAAATAATAATAGTTTTTACTGGTATTCTTTCATTTTGAAATATGAGTAATATTTCTTAACAAGATTTTTAATACCTAAAGAAACCTCCTAACCCTGCCTTTGACACTTTACTTATTTTGTCTTGTCCTTATGCTAGGAGCAGATGTTCCTTAAGGTGATGAATAGGAAGCCCATTTTTTGACATTTCAAATCCAGCAATAACAGCTGCAGGGGCAACAGTGACAGACTAAAAACATCTGAGTGAAAATCTGGTTTATGAGCTACATTATAGGCAGGATTTTCTTTTAAAACTGTTTATGATTAATTTTACAGAGCCATTTTATATGTAAAACAATTGAATTTCATTCACAACAGGTGACGTCGCATATTGAAAGTGAATGCACTGCAGCATTTCTTGTACAAACACAAGCTCTGTCCTTGTGGCACCAAAGAGTTTCTGAGGACTAGTAAAGACAATTAGAAACTCAATGTTTGTTCCTGCTGACAGTGGCAGCAGCAGTCCCAGAGATGTCCTATATGACATCAAGCCTACCATGAGAGCCTTGAGGTCACACTCTGCAGTGTATCCTTGAGCACTGCACAATATCCAGGTCTTAATGGTCCCTACAGACATCTCATAATAACATACAAATTAATACAAAGCATTTCTTTGCAAGTAAGAAAATAAAAGATCACCATCTGGGTGAAATGAGGTCTGCAGTGTCTTGATCTGGCTGAGAGGACTCGTGCTCAGAGGGAAACTTCGGTCAACAGCTTTCATATACTGCTTGGTCCCTAACTTTTTTGCAACTTGTATTATTGGCCACAGATATAACAAAAAAAATAACATGTACTTAGTATCCAGGCCAGGACCATATTGCCAGCCAGGGTGAGTGGAGAAAGAGATGAGATAAAGCCTCCTCCCTTCACAGTTGTGTGTGAAACTGTATTTGCAGAAGGGCCGAGGTCTGGCAATGCCTCACTACTCCACACGGCATTCCTAATGAAAATCTCCCATTTCCTGCTAGGATTTAACCTGCTAGCTAAAGATAAAATTAGAATAGGTCTTCCACAAAATGACATGACAATAAATATTTTACAAGTGTCTGTGACCCTCAGCTGAAGAGCTGTATAGGCTGGTGACTTAGGTTAGCCTTGGAAGGTAATTATCATTTAAAGAAGCACTGGAACAATCACCCTTCTCTTCCTGACAGCAGTGAGGTTGGTGGATCACATCTGGAGTAAGCAGTAGAATCTGCAATATGACACTGAGGGCAGGAAATTGACTGGGGAAAAAGTGGGGCTAGCTTGCTTTTCCCTCTTTGAGGAGGTATCCTTCCAGCCCAATGCATGTCCACCTGTACCTTGTGGGGGTACACTAAAAATGCTGATCCTCATGGTGTGCAGGACCCCTCAGATCAACTGTCACCACATCTCTGCTGTGCTGCCTCTCACCTCAGCTCCAGTGCAAGAAGGTTCCCCAGTCCCTGCCCAAGTGGTGAACGCTGGATTAAAGTCTGTTTATCCTCAGTGACAGCTAAGTGACTGATCTCAGTCCTACAGGTAGAACAAACCCAACAGTATTTTCCTGAACCACATGGAATCACTTTTTCCTTTAACTCAGAAGAGAATTTGGGCCAGACAAATCAGAGCTTAGGGCAATAGTAGGGTAGTCTCTGTTTATCCTCAGTGACAGCTAAGTGACTGATCTCAGTCCTACAGGTAGAACAAACCCAACAGTATTTTCCTGAACCACATGGAATCACTTTTTCCTTTAACTCAGAAGAGAATTTGGGCCAGACAAATCAGAGCTTAGGGCAATAGTAGGGTAGTCTTCAACATGGAATAGGAGGGAGCAGTAGTTTAAATTTACTGATGGATTTCATAAATAAGCCTCCACAACTCCCACGCCTAAAAGCTTTCTTGGGTCAGCAGATGCAGAGGCTACTGCTTGTTGAAATGAGCCTTCAGAGTGCCCACATTACAAACATGTTTTTGAGGATAAAAGGTGAATAATGCTTCAGCATATGGTTCCTCTTAAAGCAATTCCTTTGGTTCTTTTTTCAGCCTTACAATAATAAATACATAACTTCAGAGTAATTTTGCATGCATTTCTCTACGAGATCTGCTTGTTTTATTTGTATAGAGACCCTAAGGCTATTAAATATGCCTTATTGGGCAAATTATTCTTCCTAAAAACCAACAAAATCTTGCTCTCATATCTGGCTTAAATTCGTTTTGAACATTGGTACCTATCTACCAGCTGCATTCCTGGCTAGCTTTTTGTAACTCTTTTTACACTGTATTGCTTCAGATCAGGTTATTGTACATAGCTACTACATTCCTTTCTGGTTTTCATATTCTAGGTAGAGAATTTGGTTTATGTGTGGGGTTGCACAGTAGCCTAAGGGCTTTGAAATGGCTTTACCATTCCAGATGTAGGTAGCAGAAGTCTTATGGACTTTGTCTCAGCAATTCTCCTCATTTCAGCAGTTTGCTCCCTTTTCAGGTCTATTGAAACAGGAAAGAGCTAGCTTCTGTACTTGCAATTGAAGAATGTTTTTAATATTCTCAGATTTACTGAACTGATTGTATTAAATTACATTTTAGATGCTAGAGCTTCATGAGAGTCTATTCTCATCACTCCATCTTGTGTTACTCTTATTTTGTGCTACCTTTCTCTATATTCATCAATGTTCAATTACTTTATTGCTACTCACTAATTAAACTTGCTCATGATTTTATTTAAAGATATTGATTCTGAACGGCATGCACTTTGCCTGGACAAATGATCTTTCTCTTTGTGTGAAGGCAGAAGGGCTGATTCTGATTCTGAATCTGCTGATTCCCATCCGAGGTGACTTGATGGGTGACACCTTGGAGCACCATTTCAGACACTGGCAGGGGCCAGGAAAATGTTTTTGATGTGTCTACCTCTAGACACACAATAGATTTACTCAGAAGCTGGCAATGAAATTGACCTTTTTCTTGTTTGCTATTTAATGGTGCATTATAGATTTAGTGGGTTTTTTGGCATTTTGTACTACTAAACCTCTACATTTAGCAGGTACTGATATTTGTGGTCAGGCCACACTGTGCCCCACAGTAGATTAAAAGCCTACCTTGTCCTGGTGACTGGCCTTGGAGGATGATGACCTAGGACTTCCCAGATATATTTATGTTTCTGTGTACTGGCTTTTGGGGAGGATATTTTTACTCACTGGCATTCTTCCATGTTTCTTCTATTGTGGCACTGCTATTTTGTGATTTTGCCAGTGTGTTTCCCCTGAGGGAAACTAATGATCAGGTGGGGGGAAAAAAACAATGAGCAAATGTTCCATTCTAATACGGAATTTTGAATTTGCATATGAGCAAAGAATTCAAACAGATTCAAGCAGTTATTTCCAAGTATTTTACTTTGTCACTTAACATTTAGAACTAGTACATGTAAAGGCATACAAGTCTAGAAAGAAGAATAATGTTTAAGGTTGGTAAATGTCATAAAGCATATACTAGCCAAACATAAATGCAGTAGCTTATAAATAAATACAGAATTCTTGCCAAAGGGCCACTGAAAGGTGACATTGAAATAAAGCAGCAGATGCTGAGAAATGAGATCTTTGTGAATGAATGAGAGGGAAGTCTGATTTAGTCTTTGTTCATGGCTTTGATCCTGGGTTCAAACAATGTTTTCACAGTTTTGGATGAATGTTTATATCATTTTAAAAGCAGGATGTAGTAGAGGGACTGGGATCTTCGGGGAAAAGATGTGAACACAAAGTGTGAAATTACACAGAAAGGCACAGTACAACTTCCTTCTTCCTCACCCATGTAAATTGCCTGAGTATCTCGTGTTTCCTTAATTCCTATACTGCTGTGGCAGTAGGAAAAAAAAAAAAAGGTTTAAACCCAGAGGTATAGGGCTTAGGAAACAATTACAGGCACCAAATGTGTCTTTGCATATATCATATCTCATCTTATTGCCTCTAGGCTACCGAGGCCCTGTTTACATTCCTAACAAAGTAACCTGGTGTTCAATAATCTAGTATGTCTTGCTTGTAAATAACTTGGAAAAAAAGGTATCTTTGATGATTAGCTGGTGGATTATCTGCCTTCAGATATTTCTTGCTTGGGGCTAGAGTGCAGCACTTACAGCACTATGCTGCAGAATGAGTGGTGGCTCAAGGCTGCCCAGAGCCTGTGGTGCTTGAGTGAGGGGTTCCAGCCTGGCTGGCTCCAGAGGGGAGGAAAGGGCTGGCTCCTCTCCTTTGCTGGATGAAGCCTTCACTGCTTTCCTGGGACCTAAGACACTTCCCAGACGAAGGTCCTGAAAACTTCCTGCATTACCCCCTTTACCTCTGCCCCACCAGACAAATTCCTAGCAGTCTGACATGTTGCAAAATTGGGAATTAGAGCCTCTTCCTGCCCCTGCCTCCAATTTCGTTACTTAGCATTTATCAATATGATCTCAAGAAATTAATGGTATGTATAAAAAGAAAACATGTTTTAGCAGCTCCTCATCTCTTCTATGGTTTATGGTTTTAAAGTTTTATTTTATTCTTTACACTCCTTATGTATAAAACCTGAAACTTACTACACTTCATTTTATTTTTCAAGATAAGAGGTTATCTGTGTGTGGTTGCATAGGAGACAGACATAAATAACTGAGAGTCAGTCCCACTTTTAAGATGCTTGCCTAGCTTTTTTAGACACACTTAAACATTGGGCTTTTGCTTGACAAGGAAAATCTAATTTTAAACACAACTGTTAAAATTATCTCAAGCAGATTCACTGTAACTTACTTCCTGAGACTTGGCATCTTATAAAATAAAACAGTAAGGCCTACAGAACCATCACTGTGACTAATACAGGTGGCATGGGCTTTATCTTGCTACTAGGCACCCAAAGGAGAGTCCATGTTATTGACATCATGCTGGATTTAGCCCTGCAATGAGCAAGGCATGTCAGAGCCTTTCCTTCGCACGTGTCTTTACCAGTGTCCTTCTGACTGGGCCCCCACCCTGACATAAACTGCTTCACCACCTCTCCATGCCTGATGATCCCTGGATGGCCAACAGAATCCATTACTCCTGCTGCCCTGGCCCCACCGTGCATCGTGGGGCTGCTCCCTGCAAGGCAGTGCATGGCAGAGGCAGTCTATAATGTAGAATAATGGCTTCAGTGAGAAAAGGTAGTCCTTTCTCCTCTGACATGTACAGTGTTAATACTGATAGCTGTCACCTTTAAGTTCAACCATTATTTCTGAGATTTCCTCTTTTCTTCCTTTCCATTTCCCCTACTGCTTTGCACCTCCCTGGCATTCATGGTTTCTTTATTTCATTCATGAGACTGTAGCTGGTTCTTCTCTGTTGTTAATGACAAACATTATCATGGATGTCTCCCAACAGTATCTGACTGTGATACATTTCTTGTACTAAACAAGTTCTTTAGCATAGGATCTGCTGTTACAAGTGTTCTTTCTGACATCTCAAATAAAAATAATGAGCTGTTCTCTCCCAGAAGTGAGCTGCCCTTGGGATTTCATTAGGACACTAGCTTGGTGAGGGTCCCTGAGGAGTGACACTTCTTGTCCTTTTGCTTTATGCTTCCAATGCTCATGCTCCAGGAGAATCTAAAGTCCATTAGCCTGCTAATGCACATCCTGTTTTGTTGCTTATCCCTTTACTAATATTGGGCTGGGAATGAAGAGCATATGTTGCCCAAAAATGGCAGCAGTGTGAGAAAAAAGGGGAAGGAAGACAAGTGTGTTGATTTATTGCATTTGTGACATTTCATCTAGTGGAAAACCTGGCTGGAAATGCGAAACACTGAAGGAAAAGCAAAGCAATCAACTTATGCCAAACTTCAGCTGAATTTTTTCCTCTTTTTGTGGCCTGAAATAGACTAGGTTGAGGTACCTCTTGGGCATCACCAGCTTCCTGAACTATCAAGGACAAGTAAAGCCTCAAAACTATCACCAACTAAAGTGTGACCTTAAAAAGATGGTCTATATATTTCTATTTTATTGTGATTTTGGGTACCATTGTTATACCTTCTGCAATCAACCTGCCAAGTGAAGAGAGTAATACTGATTTCCCATTCATCACTTGGTGCTGGATGCTCACACCCACTGCAGCCAACCCATTATTTAACTATTCAGACCTGAAAGTAAGCAGGGAAGTCAAATATTTTAGAACCTGTAGTCAGGTGGAGTAACTTCCAAAAACAAACATCTTCACATAGTCCTAAGAACAAGTTTCTCTCTTGACAGGTTTGCCACTGCAGAAAGAATTGAAATTGTAGCTATTTTCAGGCTGTACTATTTGCAAATGCGGTGAAAGCTGAGAATGTTGTGCCCTTATATTTTCCCATGCGAATGGAGAATGCTTTTGTGTATTTATTGTTATTCTGCAATCTCTCAAAAGTTACTGTTGGTTTTACACAATAATGGCTAGGAATCCTAGTCATAGAACAAGATCCCAGAGCTGATGTAAAAACCATAGAATTGTTTAGGTTTGGAAAGACCTTTAAGATCATTGAGTCCAACTGTTACGTCAGCACTGCCAAGCCCACCATGAAACCATGTCCCAAAGTGCCACATCTACATGTATTTTAAATACCTCCAAGAGTGGTGACTCCACCCTGAGCAGCCTTTTTCAGTGCCTCACAATCCTTTTGGTGAAGAATTCTTTCATAATATCCAATCTAAACCACCCCTGGTGCAACTTGAGGACATTTTCTCTCATCCTACCACTTGTTACTGGAGAGAAGGGACTGACCCCCACCTGGCTGCAACCTCTTCTCATGCAGTTGTAGAGAGCGATAAGGTATCATCCCCTCAGCCTCATTCTCTCCAGGCTAAATAACTTCAGCTGCTTCAGCTGCTCCTCATGAACTTGTGCTACAGACCCTTCACCAGCCCTGTTGCCCTTCTGTGGACATGCTCCAGCACCTCAATGTCAATCTTACAGTGAGAGCCCAAAACTGATCACAGCACTCAAGGTGCGGCCTCACCAGTGCTGAGTACAGGGGGATGATCACTGCCCTGGTCCAGCTGGCCACACTATTCCTGATACAGGCCAGGATGCCATTTGCCTTCTTGGCCACCTGGGCACATGCTGGCTCATGCTCAACCAGCTGTTGACCAGCACCCCCAGATTCTTTTCTGCCAGGCAGCTTTCCAGGCACTCTTCCCCAAGCCTGTAGTGTTGCCTGGGGTTCTTGTGAACCAAGGACAGAAGCCAGCACTGAGATGCCATACATATGATCCATTAGACTTACAAACTGCACTTACTGGTTCATGTACCAGCTCAAGTGCAAAGGAGTGACTTACAGGAGGATTACATGTATGTGAGACGATGGGGTTGAATTAAGAGCCAGTTCTTACTGAAATGCTCTTTCCTCTGTCCCCATGGACCTCTTTTCCTCCCATTTGTTTTTTCCAAGTTCTTGAGCTCCCATCCTTGGTGAAGTGATTCAGCTCATAAAACCAGCAAAACACTGTTTTTTCCCCCCTTGGATTGGTTTTCTGCTGCCTCAGTGAGTTTATTCAGCTTACTGTGCATGGAGGTGAGTGCCAGAGCTGCAGTGACAGAAGCTGTGGCCACGGGAAGCTGACAGTGGAAGAGGCAGGAGAGAGAGGCTGCAGGAACAACTAGCTGTGGTATACAGAAATAAAAGAAACTGTCATAAGGACCTTATGTAGCAAAAAAGAAACATTAGGGTGAGTTTTTCAAGAACCCTTGAAAACCTAACTGGGGAATTCTAAGCTGGGGAAACCTCAAAGGGAATACTAAAACTACAGGCACTAAAGTAGACAAGCACTAAACTTGGGACAGCTCCTTAACAGGAAAAATGTGGCTGAAAAACAAAGAAAAAAAAAGATATTGTTTTGGCTGTGTTGAGTTTGAACAGTTGAAGTGTTAAGGGAGTACAAAGAGGTATCAAAATACCTCTTGGTAATAGCTTTATAGAACTTGAAAATGGCATCTTTTATGATATGAAACTACCTTATTGATCCAGACTATAAATAACTAAACAAATGTGGTGAGTCAGTCTTACACACTTTTTTTTAAAGAAGGGGAAACAAATCAATGGTAAATCTTCCACCCTCCACAAAAGCTAACTGCTCAAAAAAAAAGTAGGATAGTATACATCTTTGGTGTATTTCTTGGCATTATTTTATGGAAAAATTTTTTGGGGAAAAAAAACAGCAAAAAAACCCTCAATAGTTCACACTCTATCAAGCCCCAACAAATAAAATAATTTGCACTACTATTTAGCCTTATCCTGGTACTAGGGCTTTAAATACAGAGGCTTGAGAGAAAAACAAACCAGTGCAATTCAAGCCACGACACAAACCTAAAAAGGGGAATTAGGAGGAAACTATGAGGACTAAACTCCAAACTACTTTTCCCGTATTTCCCATGTGCTTCCCAGTTTTGGAGACAGTTTGCATTGGAGACAAGACCCTGGACAAAAAGGATCATCAAGTGATCTATTTTCCTTAAAATTAAAAATTTTGAAAATCATCCCTTGGTTCTCACTTTTCAGCAGATGATGGAGTTGAGGTGCCGTCTTCCGAACATTTCCGCCTTTTGCACAAGGCGATGCAACACCATCCTTAAGCATCCTAAACGCCGCTCGGGGCTGCCAACCGTGACGCTCCGCGGACCTTCTCAGCCACGAGGGCCGAACTGCAGCCCTCAGCAGCTCCGCGGGTGAGCAAGGGCAGCGGCCGAGCAGACCCCAAGGCGTGCCCCGCCGCCGGGCTCTCCATCCCGGGGGGGCCCGGCCTCCCTGGCGAGGGGGTGTAGCCGGGTAACCGCGGGCCGGCGCGGCGGCCAGGGCAGGTCGGAGGGCAC